>PVHX01004326.1:0-127460 GCA_004024805.1 Geosciurus inauris | reverse complement strand
ATTACATTCTTCATATTAAACACCTTTATATGCACTTTCAATGAACAGTATATATATATATATTTATATATATTTTTTATCAACCATCTTTACTATACCCATTCCCCTTTCCTGCCCCCCGCCTCCCCCATGTCGTGTCCAGTGTTTCTCTATTTCTCTTATGTTTCCCATTCCCACCTCCCTTATTCATCAGCATCCAGCAATAAAAGAGAATAAAATTATGGCATTTGCAGGCAAATGGATGGAACTGGAAAGCATTATGCTAAGTGAAGTAAGCCAATCCCAAAAAACCAAATGCCGAATGGTCTCTCTGATTAGTGGATGCTGAGATTTCTTATATCAAACAGATTTTCAGCCAGATATAAGTCTTAACATCCCTAAACTCTCAAACCCTCATTGTAAAGTCCATACTTCTAATACCCTTATAACAAATGATAGACTAACAAGAGAAAAGCATAATAGATTACTTTATATGACAAAGGAGCCTTTAGAAATCCACAGACCCAGGGAGAACTGGGTGATGTTGTGAACAGTCATACAGGCATATAATTGGAGGACAAAAGAGTACAATCTAATGGTCATAAATTGGATGTAGGACACAATAAGGTCTGTCCAGATTCCTTCCTGTGTCTCTGTGTGACATTCCTTCCTTTTGGGAATAGGGCAGCACACTTGTCACATGAGTGTCTCCAGGAGAGAGAGAGGCAGAAAGTCAGAGACGCACCTTCCTAAGTTTTATGGCCCGCCCCAGGACAGGAGGGAGAAGAATTCTAGTTCCTAGGGAGGGTTGGGGATGTAGTTCAGTGGCAAAGCACTTACAATATTCAACCTCACCCAGACATACACAATTTATGTCATTTTTACTTCATCAGCGCACACAACAACTCATTTTTATGGTCTACTTCAGGAGAGAGGGACCAGAACAAGGTTGGGGACACCAACCTTGGTTCTGTGGTTCTGTGGTTTCCTCTTTTTTTAAGCTTGTAGTACTCAATATGCCAAGGTGTCATATTTGGAAGCATTGTTTTCTGAAACTTGACATACACAATTGAAAGAAATAAGCCTAGTGTTTTGGATTAAATAAATTATTCCTTGGTTATGGAGATATTTCTAAGATTTTTATTTTGTACTGGGAATTGAACTCAGGGATACTTGACCACTGAGCCACATCCCAGCCCTATTTTGTGTTTTATGTAGAGACAGGGTCTCAACTGAGTTGCTTAGTGCCTTGTCATTGCTGAGGCTGGCTTTGAACTCATGATTATCCTGTCTCAGCCTCCCAAAGTGCTGGGATTATAGATGTGTGTCACCATGCTCGGCTGTTTCTAAGATTTTAAAGTCCACTTTAATATACAATGGGCATTCTAAAAATTTTTCCTTTGAATTAAATGGATAGTAGAGTACAAAATATGATTAGTTTTAAAAACCAAAGATGATAATAAAAGATATTAACATTTAATGAATGCTTATTATGTACCAGGAAATCGTTAAACTACTTTATACATACCAAGTAATTTAATAATCACAATAACTGAAAGCTGGTTAAGTGATCATTCAGTGATGAAGAAACTAAGGTACAGAGAGTCATTCTAGGACAAGAATTGTTCCAGTTCAATTTACTATGCTCTTTTCAACATTTGTTCTTTATAATCCTAAAAAACATTATGATATCAGAAAATTTATCCCAAACCTCTGTGAGTACCCTGAATCACCTAAAGAAGATTACTTTTATTGATAAGTCCTTATTATTGCAGTCAACTAATTACTGAATATTTTTAAGATAGCTTTGCTCAAAATATAGTTTATATGTTCTTTTTGATCTGTTCATCATAAATGTTGCTCAAGAAGAAGAAAAGATGCTAAGTGTGATTTTTAGAAAATATGTAAATATAACTGTCAATAACTAAAATATTCAAGATAGCAAATACAAAAAACTAAAAACCTCAGTTGAATATGATCATAGTGGAAAGAAAGACCTATCATATATGGAGTTATACTGGCTTTAATTTTTTACTGACAATGTAATTTTAGGTAAATTCTTAGTGAAAACCTTAAGCATTGTAGTCACTATTTTGTGTGGGTTTTGGTATATATGAGTTAAAAATACAGTGTATAGATTTAAGTATGTGTTTGTGTAGATTGAAATTCAAACAAATAGAAAAAGTCTTTAGAAATCATTCCAAGAGGGCTGAATCTGGAATTCAGACTTGTTTTCAAAAGCATGCCAAGGACAACAGAAAGTTCATTGAAGTGGAGTTGAGGAATGGAACTCAATTTTGTCCTCATTTGGTTAGTATGACTTCTGCTAGATGAAGATTCTTGTTTTGTTAATAATTCCCGTAGAATGCTTTTTCTGATTCAGTATTTAAGAACCTGTATTTTTTTGTGCCACCATGTTTTGCCCGCCTCCTTCCTAAAATGCTCTATTCTTCCTCAAAGTTCTTCTGCTGATAACCTGGTTTTACCCTAAGGACTTGGTTCTGCATATCAACATTTAGCTGAGTAAAGCTCAGGGCTACTGATTTTTTCCTGTTAAGGATAGAAACCAGCTATTCACTCCCAGAGCTATTTCTTTTCTTTGGATATTCTTCCCAGAACTTTCTCCCTGAAAGACAATTGTTTTTCCTTCCCCACTCCTTTACATGGGAAAGAAATATTTGGTCTTTGACTTTATATTAGCTAAGCCAAGAAGGGTTTCTGGTACATACTAAGGTGTTGAATAATTCTAGAAAGGGAGGTAGAAAGGAAGAAAGACAAAAAGAGTGGAAGAAAATTCTGAATTGCAGACAGATAAGAAGACTTCTATCGAAGTGATATGTGCTTAATTCCATTCTGATTCAATTAAGCTAATTTTGATTGTCTTAATTCCTTTGTACACTGTACATAATTTTGAAAGCAATTAAGTACAATTCCCTTTTGTATTAGCAATCATATTATTAAATTATAAAACATTCATGAGCTTCAAGTGGATAAATTTGCGACAACTCAATTTCTCTGGAAGAAGGACTGAATTCTTTGTGCTTTTCAACTTGGGTGGGAGAGAAATTAAAAATGAGAGTTCCTGCTGACTAACAGGAGCACAGGACAAAGCTGAGGACCACCTTCAGGGACTGCCACAGGAGCCCAGCCAAGGGCACACCTGAAACTGCTAGCCGCCAGTCACAAGGGAAACCAAACCCAGGGAAAGACTGTCAACAGGAATCCCTGTGGGAGTCCTGACCTAAGTGAGTCCCAGGACTTCTCCCAGTTCCTGTGGACTGGTGGAAGCATAGGCCAAGGCCCAGGACCACCTTCAGAGACCACCTTGGGAGCCCAGGCAAGGCCACTCCCACTGCCATCTTGAGTTACTTCCACTACCACTGCTACCATCTTTAGTGGCAGTAGTGTCCATCAGGGGACATCTGCTGGGGACTGGAAGTGAACTCCAAGATGAGATACGGTAATCTGTAGTATCACTACAAGATTATAGGATAGAAACTGCAATACCTCAGATGGGCATTGTAAGAAAGGAAGATACATAATCAACATGAAAAACCAAGGGAAGAAAGTGCCCCAAATAAACCAAGATATTACAGTAACAGAATCCATTGACAGCACAGTTGATGAAATATTAGAGAAAGAATTCAGAATGTACATAATTAAAATGATCTGTGAATTAAAGAATGACTTAGGTGAGCAAATACAAGCAAAAATTGATCAATCCAACAAAGAAATAGGAGAACAAATAAAGGCAACCATTGATCACACCAACAAAGAGATAAGGGAGCAAATACAGGTAGCAAAAGATTACTTTAAGAAAGAGCTAGATGTGGGGGCTTGCCTTGAGATGGCGCTGAGCAGCCAGCTCAAGACTGACCACACTGCCCTGAGAAAACCACATCTCCTCACCCTTGTTGGCTGATCTCTGCTTCCGTGCTCACGGACAAAGCATGGCTCTAATGTAAATGAATCCATACCATTACATGTGGACAGCCCCCTTCTGCATTCTTAGCTTAGAAACAGGACACCGCTGGACCCCCCTCCCTTATATAAGCTTGTAACCTCCCCGCAATAAAACAGTTTCTGCTTGAGACAGAAATCCCAGGCTCATGCGTGGTGATTACCTGCTGGGCGGCTTTACCTTCCTTGGCTTGCCCCCACCCCCCAGTGGTGCTCAGGGACTCCCCACTCCTGCTGGTTGGAGGAGTGGACACCTGGCATGTACCCTCGTCACTACAGATTGTGAAAAAAAAATCAGAAATTCTTGAAGGAAACAATAAACCAAATAAAAACTCGATAGAAAACATCACCAGTAGACTAGATCACTTAGAGAACAGAACCGCAGATAATACACAAAATACACAATCTTGAAAATAAAGTTGACCATAGAGTAAAGATGGTAAGAAATCATGAACAGAACATACAAGAATTATGGGATATCATCAAAAGACCAAATCTAAGATTTATTGAGATAGAAGAAAGCACAGAATTTCAAATCAAAAGAATGCACAATCTCTTCAATGAAATAGTATCAGAAAATTTCCTAAAGATGAAAAATGAATTGGAAAATCAAATATAAGAGGCTTACAGGACACCAAATGTAGAAAATTACAACAGATCTACACCAAGGCACATTATGATGAAAATGCCCAACATACAGGATAAGGATAAAATTTTAAAGGTTGCAAGAGAGAGAACTCAGATTACATATAGGGGGATACCAATTTGGATCTCAACAGATTTTTCAAGCCAGACCCTAAAAGCCAGGAGATCATGGAACAACATGTACCAAGCTCTGAAAGAAAATGGGTGCCAACCAAGAATTTTATATCTAGCAAAATTGAGCTTCAGATTTGATGATGAAATAAAAACTTTCCAAGATAAACAAAAGTTAAAAGAATTTACAGCAAGAAAACCTGCACTACAGAGCATACTTGGCAAAATATTCCATGAGGAAGAAATGACAACCAACAATGAAAATATACAAGGAGAGGAACTACACTATAAAACAAGGCCAATCAAAGGAGAAACCAAGTCAAGGTAAAAGCCAAAAATAAACAAAAATGACCAGGACAACAAATAATATTTCAATAATAATTCTTAATACCAATGGCCTAACTTATCAATTAAAAGATATAGACTGACAGACTGGATTAAAAAAAAAAAAAAGACCCAACAATATGCTGCCTTCAAGAGACTCATCTTACAGGAAAAGACATCCACAGACTGAAAGTGAAAGGCTGGGGAAAAAACGTATCACTCATATGGACCCCGCAAACAAGCGGGAGTTTCCATCCTCATGTCAGATAAAGTGGACTTCAAACCAAAGTTAGTAAAAAGAGATGCAAAAGGACATTTCATATTTTTTAAGGGAATTATACATCAACAAGACATAACAACATAAATATCTAAGGGCCTAGATACATATATCAAACATATCCTTCTCAACTACAAGAATCAAATAGACCACAATACTTTGTGACTTTAACACAGCTCTCTCATCACTGGATAGGTCTTCCAAATAAAAACTAAACAAAGAAACCATAGAACTCAATAAAACAATAAAAAATTCAGACTTCACAGACATATATAGAGTATTCCATCCATCAACCAGTGAATACACTTTTTTCTTAGCAGCAAATGGATCCTTCTCCAAAATAGATCATATTATGTCACAAAGTAAGTCTTAGAAAATACAAAAAAATATAGAGATACTACCCTGCATCCTATCTGATCATAATGGAATAAAATTAGAAATCAATGACAGATTAAAAAATAAAAACAACTCCAATACCTGGAAACTAAATAATATGCTAGTGAATGATGCATGGATAACAGAAGACATCAGGGAACAGATGAAAAAATTCTTAGGGGCAAATGAAAACTCTGATACAACATATCAAAATCTCTGGGACACCATGAAGGCAGTGCTAAGAAAAAAAGTTCATTGCATTAAGCTCATTCATTAAAAGAACTAAAAGTCAATAAATAAATGACTTGAGTCTACATCTCAAAGCCCTAGAAAAAGAAGAACAAACCAACACCAAAAGAAGTAGAAGACAGGAAATAATAAAAATCAGGCCTGACGAAATTGGAAACAAAAGAAACAATTAAAAAAATTGACAAAACAAAAAGCTGATTCTTTGAAAAATAAATAAAATTGACAGACCCTTAGCCACTCTAATAAAAAGAAGGAGAGAAAATTACTAAAATTTGTGATAAAAAAGGAAATATCACGACAGAAACTACTCAAATACAGAGGATAATTAGAAACAATTGAAAGCTTATACTCCAGTAAAATAGAAAACCCTGAAGACACTAACAAATTTCTAGAGGTGTATGACCTACCGAAACTGAACCAGGAGGTCATACACAAACTAAACAGATTAATTTCAATCAAGGAAATAGAAGATGCCATCAAAAGCCTGCCATCCAAGAAAAGCCTAGGACCAGATGGATTCTCAGCCAAGTTCTATGAGATCTACAAAGAAGAATTAATACCAATACTCCTCAAACTATTTCATGAAATAGAAAAGGAGGGAACCCTTCCAAAGTCATTCTATGAGGCGTCTATCACCCTGATTCCAAAACCAGACAGAGACACATCAAAGAAAGAAAATTTCAGACCAATATCCTTGATGAATATAGATGCAAAAATTCTCAATAAAATTTTGACAAATCACATACATAAACATTTTTAAAAAATAGTGCACCATGATCAAGTGGGGTCCATTCCAGGGATGCAAGGTTCGCTCAACATACAGAAATCAAATAATGTAATCCATCACATCAATGGACTTAAAGATAAGAATTATATGATTTTAACAATTGATGCAGAGAAAGCATTTGACAAAATACAGCAGCCTTTTATGTTCAAAATACTAAAAAACTAGGGATAGTAGGAACATAACTCAACTTTGTAAAAGCTATCTATGCTAAACCCAAGGCCAACATCATCCTAAATGGAGAAAAATTGGAAGCATTCCCTCTAAAAACAGGAAAGAGACAGAGATGCCCTTTTTCACCACTGCTATTTAACATAGTCCTTGAAACCCTAGCCAGAGCAATTAGACAGATGAAAGAAATTAAAGGGATACAAATAGGAAAAGAAGAACTCAAACTATCATTATTTGCTGACAACATGATTCTTTAGAGGACCCAAAAAATTTCATCAGAAAACTTCTAGAATTAATAAATGAATTCAGCAAAGTAGCAGGATATAAAATCAACACCCATATATCAATTGCATTTCTATACATCAGTGATAAACCCTCTGAAAGAGAAATTAGGAAAAACTACCCCATTCACAATAGCCTCAAAAAATAAAATAAAATACTTGGGAATCAATTTAACAAAACAGGTAAAAGACCTCTATAATGAAAACTACAGGACACTAAAGAAATAATTGCATAAGACCTTAGAAGATGGAAAATCTCCCATGCTCTTGAATAGGCAGAATCAATATTGTCAAAATTGCCATACAAAGTGTTATATAATTTCAATGCAATTCCAATTAATATCCCAATGTCATTCCTTAGAGAAATATAAAAGAAATATAAAAGGCAATCATGAAATTCATTTGGAATAAGATATCCAGAATAGTCAAAACAATTCTTAGCAAGAGGCATCACAATACCAGACCTTAAATTACACTACAAAGCAATAGTAACAAAGACGGCATGGTACTGTAACCAAAATAGACATGTAGACCAATGGTACAGAATAGAAGACACAGAGACAAACCCACTTAAATACATCTAAATATCTTATACTAGATAAAAGTGCCAAACATGTACATTGGAGAAAAGATAGCCTCTTCAACAAATGATGCTGGGAAAATTGGAAATCCATATGCAGCAAAATGAAACTGAACCCCTATCTCTCACCATGCACAAAATTCAACTCAAAGTGGATCAAGGACCTGGGAATTAGACCAGAGACCCTATGCCTAATAGAAGAAAAAGTAGGCTCAAATCTTCATCATGTCAGATTAGGACCTTACTTCCTTAACAAGACTCCTATAGTGCAAGAAGTAAAATCAAGAATCAATAAATGGGATGGATTCAAACTTAAAAGCTTCTTCTCTGCAAAAGAAATAATCAACGAAGTGGACAGAGAGCATACGTTCTGGGAACAAATTTTTCCCACACTCACATCAGATAGAGCACTAATTTCCAGGATATATAATGAACTCAACAAACTTAACACCGAAAAAACAAACAACCCAATCAATAAATGGGCTAAGGAGCTGAACAGACACTTCTCAGAAGAAGATATACAATCGATCAACAGAGATGAAAAAATGTTCAACATCTCTAGCAAATCAAAACTACTCTAAGATTTCCTCTCATGCCAGTCAGAATGGCAATTATCAAGAATACAAACAACAATAAGTGTTGGCAAGGTTGTGAGGGAAGAGGCACGTTCACACATTTCTAGTGACACTGTAAAATGGAACAACCAAACTGGAAAGCAGTATGGAGATTCCTTAGAAAACTTGGAATGGAACCACCATTTGTCCAGCTATCCCACTCCTTGGTCTACACTCAAAAGACTTAAAAAACAGCATACTACAGTGACGCGGCCACTTCAACGTTTATAGCAGCTCAATTCACAATAGCTAAACTGTGGAACTAACCAATTGCCTATCAATAGATGAATGGATAAAGAAACTGTAGTATATATACACAATGGAATATTGCTCAGCAATGAAAGAGAATAAAAGTATGGCATTTGAGGCAAATGGATAGAGTTGGAGAATATCATGCTAAGCAAAGTAAGCCAATTCCATAAAACCAAATGCTGAATGTTCTCTCTTATAAGTGGATGCTGATCCATAATGGAGGAGAGGAGACAGGAAGAATGGAGGAACTTTGGTCAAAAGGGAGGGAGGAAGGAGGGGGCATGGGGACAGTACAGATGGTGGAATGAGATGGACACCATAGCCTTGGCTTCATGTGTGACTGCATTTATGCTGTGATTCTACATTATGTACAACCAGAGAAATGAAAAGTTGTGATCCATCTGAGTATAATGAATCAAAATGCATTCTGCTATTATGTATATCTAAGTAGACTAAATTAAAAAAATAAAAATTAAAAAAAAAATGAGGGAAGAGATCAAGTGTTTTGCTACTTGTATATTATTCATTTCATTATTGATTTGTCTCTGTTCAAAGGGTTTCTGCTTTCATGAAGCTCCTATTAGTTGCACAGGAAAACACATGAGAGTAATTGGCTCTTGTCTGGACATTTTCCCTCCCAGAGAGGAACCCCTCCCAGAGTACGGAAGGACTAACTTTAGAGAAAGCCATTATGGTGGGGCAGTTCCACTCAAGAATGGGGACTTGTCCTCAAGGGAGCCTTCTACTTTCATCTGCGTCAGTTTTTCTCTACTTTTTTCTTACTTTTGTTTCCTCCTTACTTTTCCCTTTTGAAAATAGTACCATCAATTTCTGTTTTGTGCTTAGGAATTTGTTTTTTGCCAGTAGCTGAAACAAAGTCTTTTAGCATTCTGAATTTTATTTTATAAAGTTATAGTTTCCATTTAACATGTGTTTATTGAACAATGGAATATCTAGTATTCTAAATTAAAATGTATGGAAATATAATAAAGACTTTATTACATAGTTAATGTAGAAATTATTATATTCTGAAATACCTGATAATAGAGTTAAGTAAGGAAAAATGAATATTTGTGTATTTTTAGACTTTAAAAATGTGAGTGAATAATGACAAGATAGCATTATTCTTTCAAAAGAAGTTACTTTTGCAAATTGTTTGTTAGAACCATTTCTACCTAGAAAAGGTACAACCACTTAAACAGTTTAAAAAAGTAGTTCAAATATGTGTATAATCTTGGGGCATTGTACTGATCTGTGTTAAAAGGGTCTCAAATTAGAAGAAATGAGGAAAATTTCATAATTCTATTCTTGGGATGATAGAATCAATGCTGTCCTCTGTTGGAGAGAGAATTATATTAACCTGTTGTACAAGAACTACTCCTTTTAAGTTAACCACATTGAAATAGCAACATTTAGAATTTTTGCTATTTATATATAATTAATTACACTACCATATCATTACGCTGAGGATGCATTTCAATTTTTTGTTGCCGAAATGAGGATTTTCTTCAAAGTAATTTTCTCTCAAGTCTTTACATCAAGTCTAATTAAGTCAATCCCTAAACTAAAAGAGGGCTCTTAACAAGTAGAAGGCTCATTTATTATTTTTACAACACTTTAACAATATCAT
Source organism: Geosciurus inauris (assembly GCA_004024805.1). Lineage (NCBI taxonomy): Eukaryota > Metazoa > Chordata > Mammalia > Rodentia > Sciuridae > Geosciurus > Geosciurus inauris. Next base: position 117,228 of record PVHX01004326.1, on the reverse strand, counting down.
AATAGGTCAATTTCTGTGTATGCAAGTTCTAACTATTCAAGGAGACAGTATTCCTAATTTAAACCTTGTTTAGTGATGATGGAACAGGCATCACTATCCACGCAAGTATATTCTTTTTTTAAAAATATTTATTTTTTAGTTATAGGTGGACAGAATATCTTTATTTTATTTTTATATGGTGCTGAGGATCGAACCCAGTGCCTCCCGCATGCTAGGCGAGCACGCTACCACTGCGCCATAACCCCAGCCCCACACGCAAGTATATTCTATAGAGAAAATCATTTGCTTGTGTTAGAGGCTTTTTATACCATCCAAGGCTACTGAGTGGGCAGAACCTGCTCAGTGCTGGGACAGATGTTACCAGCTTAGTGATGACACTTCCTTCCTTCATCGTCCCCATTGGTTTCTGCAGATAAAAAAATCATCTATAATGAATTTAATATCATTCCCCTGACAGAGCATTAGAGAATGTAGCAGACATTCAGAGAGATCACAGGACAAAAGAGCCATGGTGTGCATCATAACTCACGAGCTTATTGGTCAGTGCCATTGGATAGGACCTTAAATCTGACAGTTCCATTTTAATTTACTTTTTCATTGCTTTTTTTCCATGCTATCTTCTTCTCATGATGGATTTCAGTTCAATTTAATTTGACTACAATACGCAGAAGAATTTTCTGACAAGATAATTACTCTGGGCTATTTATTTTTAGTTTACAGGGCAGAGAAAGGAAGGAAGCTCTTAACAAATACGAATGTGTAACTCCAGCATATTTGTAGATCCTTTATGTTTTTCTCTTGCTATCTTCTTTTTCCTTTCCCTCTGACACAGATTAATAACAGATGTAACTCAGGCTGCCACCTGTCCCTTGTTTATTTAAGATTATTCCTTTTTATCTTCTCTTGTTCCTTATTACTGACAATTATGGAAAGCTTATTTTAATATCAGATTGTCTGTGAAATATGGCCCTCTGCAAAGAATAAATTCTCATAAAGTGGGCCTGACATAAAGGAACATAAAATCAGAGAAAATTTAATTGCTATTTTAAGAGCCAACCCTTAAGGCACTGCAGAAAACATACATTGACTCTTCTGTGTGAACATGGCACATGTAGTTGGATTGGTACTGGGAACTGGAAGTCAGAACCTCCTATGGGTTCATCCACATTCAGTTTCTTTGTTTAAATTACGTATACTGGGTGGGAGATGTATTGTGGAGGTACCAGAATACGATTAGTCATTCAAATTGTCTTTGTGGAGCAGAATGGAGTTAAATTAACTCAGTGTTTAAGTTTTGACCAATCAACAAATTACCTTTTGTCAGACAAAAGCATTTTTACATGTATGTTTGGGTCTCAGGATATAGATGTGAATGGTGAGGGAAATAGCTTGGCTCAGGAGCCAGATGTCTTTGTAAATTACAATTAAGAGGTAGATCTAACTCATGAACAGAGTTGGAAGAACTCTTATTACCAAATCAAAATTAAACTGACCAAGATAGAAATTAGAGAAAGAACTCATAGAAAATAGAAGAAGAACTTATGTGTAATTAGCTTAAAAGGCTTAGACTTTGAAGGAAAGGGGTATCTGGATTAGAAATCCCATCTTAGCTACTTCAGAAGTATACACTCTTTGTTATGTTGCACTCTTTTGGGGAACACAGTTTTTCACCTTTTAATGGAGATCTAAATGCAAAGATGGATACGAGATAATCTTAGAAAAACACTTCATAAAAAGTACTTAATATACATGATGATTGCTCATTATGTAGCTGTTATAAGTTCACTAAGAGAGTGGTTGAATAAACTTAACAGTCAAACATTTTTGTTTATGAATTTATGTGAAATGATATTGGAATATTTTCAGTGACATTTATATTATTTTAATTTTCTGATTTGACAATAATTAAGACTGATTTTTCTCAATGTAAGGATTTCCACAGCAAATATTATATTGTCAATATTATATTACTTTCAATATATTATTTAACTTGTAAATAAAGTGATATACATATTTGATAATATATCATTAATTTACTATACAAAAAGAAAAATAAATAGAGGTATGATGAAGATTAAGTTGTTTACCCTGGGCTGATTAAAGGATGGTTTAAGAGAAAGCTTTCACAATATTTAAAATGTATGTGTTTGTCGCTATGAGAAAAAAATTATGCTATAGTACAATATTCTCCCATTCAGTTTTATGCCAAATACATTCATCGTTTGCTTCAAGTTCTAGTTTTGAGTGGTCCATCATATACCCTATATATTTTCTTTCGATTAAATAAATGTTACTTTTTATTATTTCTCCATTCAGAAAACAAAGTGTCAGTCTTGGTGTTAGGAATCTTTTAAATTTACATTAAGTGTGATCTATGCAAGAGTATTTTGGGTGTATTTATTAAGCTATTTTTATTCTGAGGTTATCTGTAGAAAGGAAATGTGGCAATACTTCTTTCAGTCTTTTTTTGTCACATTCTCTTTGGCAATTCTCACTTTCTTAATATTCTAAATCACAGGATTCATCTCAAGGAACTACCTTGTGGATGCTATTTTTGACCAAATACTCACAGCTTCTTATTGAGGGTGTGTACATGCATGTCTGTGTGTAGAACTCACCTCAATTTTAAGCCCACACAATTTCTCAGAAACTTCTTTCTGGTATCTTACCTCTGATGGATATCAAAAGAAAAAAGATAGGGAAACACACTTTGGTTAGATAGGAAGATGCAGCATGTATACAATGCACAAAGATTAACACACAAAATGTGTGTGGACTGCAATAGAATTCTAATATTAAACTCCAAGATGTAGCATCAGACCACTCCTACCACCAGCTTTAAGGATCTGATCCCCAAGAAGACTGCAGTCACATAAGATCAAGTTTGGAGAATCTAAGACCACATGAGCTTCAGACCATATGCACTTCTTATCAACTAGCTGTAAATCTGACGGTTCTCATGACCTTACTCCAGCTTGGTAATTCACTAAAATGACTCATAGAGCTCAGGTTATTATTATTTTTTATTGAAGTTTTATTATAAAGGTACAAATCAGGCCCAGTCATGTGTAAAGAACATAGAGCAAGGTCTGGAAGAGTCTTGGACAGAGCTTTCACTCTCTTGCAATGAAATTAGGACATATCATCCTCCTGGCATGTTCAATAACCAGAAAGTTTTGATGTCCAGGATTTTATTGAGGTCTTATGTAGGCATGATAGAACAAAACATTGAACTCTTGGTCATATTACAGAACACTGTCTTTAGCTTCTCTCTCCTCCTTGAAGGTCAGACAGGCTCTAAGCCCCAGCCTTCTAATCACCACCACTGGTCTTTTCGGTGAGCAACCCCTGTCTTAAGTCCTATTCCTAATGCAAGTCAGATGTAGTCCAAGGGATCACAAATGGCAGATGCTCCAATGGCTCCAGGTTTTTCCTAAGAGCCAGGAATAAAAGTTGGTCAAATTTTTGTTTATACAGTGGTGATGTATACCAATATTAAATGTAAACATGTACATTTCATCTTGATAATACATGCTTCTTTCTTTGCATCTGCTGTAAAGACTGATTTACCAAAACAAATAAACAATCAAAAAAACAACTTTAGCCTTAGAAGAATGGCTTTAGAAATCAACTTAAAATGTCATAACTGTATTGAACTTTCTGATAATGCAAATCCTCTAAATTTTGTTTGCATTTTGTTTAAAATCAGTTAGAAATTTTAATCAAAGTATTCAACAAATTATATGCTCCAAATCATATATTGAAGATTTCATTGAACAGATATTATTAAAAATAATATTTAAAGAGGAAAATATGAAGGTTTTCTATAAAATTAATGATTAGACAAATTAAATGATAATAGCTCAAAGATTTGTATGAATAATTTTGGAAGTAGTTTCATTTTGAAAGTATATATACATATGTACACACCCATGTGTTTAGAAAGTGTGTGTGTGTGTATATATATATGTGTAATATATATATTATACACACATATGTATAATATATCTTGCAGCGGAATAAAATTAAGAAGGCACAGAATTTGGAAACAAATAAATTTGGTGAAACTTTCAAAATTATTTATTAATATACAACTAACTTGGAATATTTTGTGTTTTAAAATTATTTGTTGAAGAAGGGCAATTTGAGTAGTTGTTGACAAAAATATTTGGGGGCTATCAAAGGTACACATTTATATATGAGAAACTCAGGATATTCTGCATTTTTCAGAATTTGATCTGAGCTTGGCAGATACCTTAGCATTTATACAGAGAATTTTTTTTAGTTAAAAAAAACCTTGTAGTCTATGGCGAAAAGTCAACAGAAGGTGCAAGCAGTGTCACATTTTCTAGCCATAAAATGAACATTTAAAGAAAATATGAAAAATATTACCTCTATGTAATTATATTAAATGTTACCATATTAAAAACAGTCTTCAGATCTATGTTAGACACAGTGTTAGTCTCAGACATAGAATCTGATTAAATTATGTGAATAAACACCAAATACTATTCTTTTATTTTTAATTTTCAAGTATTTTGATTGACACATAACATTTGTACATAATTATGAGGCACAAATGTGATGATTTGATTTATGAATGCTTTGAGTAGTGATCAATTCAGGGTAATTAGAATATCTCTCAACTTAAACTCATTGTTTCTTTATGGTATGTGCATTCAAATTTCTTTTTTGTGACTATTTTGAGACATACAAGGCACTATTGTTAATTTTATTAAAACCCTGATGTGCCCTACAGCACAAGAATTTATTCCGCTTATCAAATACAATAACATTATATGTGTTGACCAGCACAATTTTAATTTTTCACTGATGTATTGTCAGATATAATTTTATTTTTCAAAACAATGTAGATGAAACTAATTTTAGTTTCATCAATACTAAACCAATCTACTGGCTAACACATGATTACTTCCCAAATCAGATAATTTTAATTATCTGTAAGACCAACATTCATTTTTCAAAGTGTTTCTACTTTGGATAAAATATTTAATGGTAAACTTACTTATGAATGCATATCTGCAATTAAATTCATAATGGATAGCTATAAAATATGACCATTTGAAAATTATAAGCATCATGCACCAATAAAGTACCTAATAAAATTAAATATGATTTGATTTCTTATGTCATGACTATCATGATCATAAACTAAAGAATTTTTTGTGGAAATACCTGAATTAATTTGACCTATTCCTTTTCCTTCAAGGAGAATAAATAATCCTAACAGCTCCCCATCGATCTTATCCAGATCATCTTGAAAAAGAGTACATTCTGAAAGAAAACATTTATTTTCAAAGTTATATCACTTTTGGTCTTTGAAACTTTATTTCTTAATTTTTCATTTTAACAATCACTGAAATAGCATAAGTTTGGACGTGGAGTCCTGGTAGACATCCAATACCTTCTCTTGAGAAAAGGTTTTCATTTTCTTTTCTTTTCTTTTCTTTCTTTTTTTTTTAATGTTTTTAGTTGTAGATAGACCCGATATCTTTATTTATTTATTTTTATGTGGCACTGAGGATCGAACCCAGTGCCTCACACATGCAAGGCAAGCATTCTACCACTGAGCCACAATCTTAGCCCCAGGTTTTCATTTTCATAAAGTATTACAAAAATATTATCATAGCTATCATGATGACATTGTATCCTGTTGAATGTTTTCTAGGTAGAAAGAATAGAATGAAGAATAAGGGTAGAATAAAGAATATTTGGGTATGCTTTATTTAAGGTAGATCATTCTATTATATTTTTTAGAAAATAAATATTATGCCATCCCTCAATAGGCTTAGCCTGATTAGAGAACTAAGCTTGTTTTTCAAGTGTCTGTTGTGATTATGGTGGTTCTGTGGTCCCATCTCCAAAGTCAGAGCCAATGTTCCTAATTTCCTTCTCCAATAGGTTATGCCGTGCCCAACTTCAGATCGTTTTCTCCAAAGTGAGAATTTTCTGGGTACCCTATTCCTTTAAATTTGAATATAAGCACCACAAACACATTCTTAGGTTTGTGCTAGCTTTGGTAGAGACTAGGTACTAAGTGGATATTGAACACTGAACAAATGGATATATAAAAAGTGGAACAGGAGCATGCAGTTATGTAACACTTAGCAAGTTCTTTATGGGTATTGTCTCAGTTTGCTAAGGCTGCTATAACAAATACTAGGGCAATTTGAACAACAGAAATTTATTTTCTCACAATTTTGGAGACTCGAAGTCTGAGATGAAGGTGTTGGTAGGGTCAGTTTCTTCGGAGGCATACAGATGATTGTCCTATCCTTGTGTTTTCAAATAGTTTTTCCTCTTTCTGTGTCTGTGTTCTAATCCTTTTTTTCTTATGAATACACCATTAAAATGGATCATGGCCCACTGTACTGGCCTCATTTAAATGTCGTTACCTCTTTAAAGACCTTATCTCTGAATTCAGTCATAGTCTGAGGTACTGGATGTTAGTACTTCAACATCTGAATTCTGGGGAGACAATTTAAACTGTAATATACATCAATTAAATTAGCCCCATAACATGTAAAACAAGCATTACTATTACACCTGTTTTTCTGAGGGAGAATTTGGGGTACAGGAAGGCTAAGTAACATGTTCAAATTCATTTAGCTGCTAACTGATAGAGCTGGGATTTGAACCCCCAACAGTCTGACTGTTATCTTAATGACTACACAATATTGCAGAGAATTAGCTCTGATAAATTCAAGTGCTATACAGTGCTTCAATTATAATGCAAATTTATTTATTTGAACATTATAGCCAATGTTAATTTATCCAATAATTTTCCATGTGGAAATTTTTATCATCTGGTGATATTATAGCCAAATACCTAAAACTGGGTAATTTGTAGAGAACAGAAATTTATTTCTCACAATGCTGGAGGCAGAGAAATCCAAGGTTGAGGTGTGAGCAGAGGTGGTATGTGATGAAGGCTCCCTCTCTGCTCTAAAGGAGTTGTCTTGTCTTTGCATCCTCATGTGGTGGGAGCGGATGAAGGGCCAAAGGGCCAAGCAGCTCTCTGCGGTCTCTTTTATAAGAACATCAAGTCCCATCCATGTAGAGAGAGCCTTTATGGTCTAGTCATCCTAACACCAATCACATTGGCAATTAAGTTTCAACGTGTCAATTTGGGGGCACATGTTCAGATGATAGCAGATATTAGGGTGGAAGTTAACTTTCTGCTTGATCATGTACATCTAATACTGTATAGATATAAATAAAATCACAGACTAACAACATTTCAGTATGCTACTAAGACATTCACATAATTAGCAAGTAACAAGAATGCATAGAAACTTGTGTTCCTTTCTCAGTAGTAATGATAAGACATCTCAAGCAGTTTGGGAGAAATATATGACACACTAAAACCTTCCTATTTTGAGTTGTCTACTTAGGAATGATGAATAAGAAAACAAAGTAAAAAATACAAGAAGAAGAGTTGACAGTTAAAGATATCAAAGCAACAATTATTCCCTGCTGAAAATTCAAGTGACTCAATGATGAGGACCTGGGGGAACTCTGGGGTTTCCAGATAAATGTGTATTGTGCTAAAATAAATAGAGTATGAAGAAGAGAGCAAAACAAGCACAAAAGCAACAGAATGCTGCCAAATCCTAGCAGTGAAAAGCAGAGAACTTAAGGAGCCATTAGGGAGATTTGATATTTCTACTTTAATAGTGGCTGGGGAAAAAAAAAGGCTCTAAACTTTCAGTAATACTGGAAATTGTAGGAAGTCTTTGTCAAGAGGAGTGACAGTGGCAGAGGAGACTGAATTGACAGGGATTAGAAAATGATGGAAAATGAAATTTTAAGAAAGACGTGAAACAGGAGTAGGTAGGAAGAAGGCTTGAGAAAGGAGTCTAGCGTTTGATGTGGTTTCTGAAGAAGAGATGCAAACTCTAAAAGATGATCTCCAGCTGCTCAAGCAAGGTTCATATAGGGAAGAGACTGGGCTGGGTGATGCATACTTATTATCCTCACAGCACTCTGTGAAAAGCAGTAGGCATGGCTGGGAGAAGGAACATAGAGACAAAGAACACAAGGGGAAGATTGACCTAGGGGGAGAGTCTACATCAAAGAACTTCAGGATGACACATTGAAGCCATTAGGAGAATCAATGCGAATTTGCTCATTGGAGTGAAGAGACCAAGACATTCTTTATATCTTTAGTACTTTTCACAGTATTAAATAATTTTAGGGAAAATTAGAGAAACTAAGAAAGAAAAGAATGAACGCTATAGTAGTTCAATGTCATTCAAGAGATTTGATCCTAGAGCAGGTAAAGTCCATAAAGTTTACATGTTATACTGATGAGATATGACCCATATAGTGAAGGAATTAGAAAAGGACATAGAGCTGTGGACACAGAATCATGGCCTTTGTCAATCTCATTTTACTGTGAGAAAAGATGGGGCATTTTAAGAGATCTTACTTCCCATGCTGAGATCCCAGAATTTCCTAGAAATGTATTAATTAAGAAGTGGAGTATAGGTCTGTGTCAACATTTCAGTAGAAACTTGAGAGATTGACGGCTGGGATTTATTACAGAAAGCAATTTAATTTATTAATAATAAAATAATTTTAAATTGCTGAATGTAGGAGGGGCTGGGGTTGTGACTCAGCGGTAGAGTGCTTGCCTAGTGCAGGTGAGGCACTGGGTTCGATCCTCAGCACCACATAAAAAATAAAAATAAAGTATTGTGTCTGCCTACAACTAAAAAAATATTTAAAAAAAGATTGCTGGATGTAGGAGAATAATAACTTTAAAAAGTCCAAGTCAAATAAGTATTAGTTACACAGTTATGGAAGTCTTTCTAAAAGTTTCCATTGTCTTTTTATTAAAAAATGAGAATTTCAGGGGCTGGAGTGGTGGCTCAGTGGTAAAGCGCTTGCCTAGCATGCGTGAGGCACTGGGTTCGATCCTCAGCATCACATATAAATAAATAAAAAATAAAGGTCCATCAACAACTAAAAAATATATTTTAAAAAAAAAGAGAATTTCAGAATTTCTTGAATGATATAGGTGAACATTTCTGCTAGATTTTAAAGGAGAGTGACTGTGAACAGGATTATTCCCAAGCCAACTGTTTTGATGTGGGTGTTTTGTCCTAGGAGCATTTTGCAGCAGTCTCATCCAAACAGCTATGGAAATGTAAACACTTATTTTTTATTAAAAAGAAATCTCTCCGGGATGGGGTTGTAGCTCAGTGGTAGAGCACCTGCCTAGCATGTATGAAGCACTGGGTTCAATTCTCATATAAATAAATAAATAAAGGTCCATCAACAACTAAAAAAATATTTTAAAAATTTTTTTAAAAAGAGAAATCTCTAATTTACATTTCATGCCTGAGTTCCATCCTCATCCCTGAGCCCCCAAGAAACTCAGAGAAAGCTGTGTCAAGGATGAGGTAAGATGCTATGTTAAGAAATCACACAGAAGGGCTGGGATTGTGGCTCAGCGGTAGAGCGCTTGCCTCGCATGCATGAGGCCCTGGGTTCGATCCTCAGCACCACGTACAAAGCAATAAAATAAGGACATTGTGTCCATCTACAACTAAAAAAATATTTGAAAAAAAAAAAAAAAAGAAATCACACAGAAGACAGTTAATCAGTTTGACCACAGAACTACAGGTTAAGGTCAAGTTGACTATAGTAATATGCCACATACACTGACATCCATGAGCAACTAAATAACCCCTTAACCACATCACTGGTTTTTGTTTTCCTGTTGGTTGCCCTAAGGATTATTCTGAATTCCCACAGGGTGAATTGGACTATAGTTTGTCCATCTAAGTTATGTGGAATAGCTTTTGCTTATTGAGTTGACCAGGTCTTGAGATCTACTGGATGCTGTCTCTGTAGGGAAGAGAATGATAGGTTAACCTGGGCTGAGGTTTTTTTCTCTTGGATCAAGCCTAAACAAAAAATGGGCTTGTACAAAGTATTTCATTCATTTTTTTTCAGTAAGTTCAAAGTCTGTAAGCAAGACAGCAATACATTTGATTAATAATATCCTGATACAATAAATTTTATTAAATTTGTGAAAAGCAGAATATTGGACTCAGAAGAAAAGTTAATGGTCTTCTAGTTAAACATCTCTCCTGTTCTGAGAACCTCCTTTACAATATCTGTGACCTCTAATTACTCATTGTATGCCTGAGAAGTCACAATTTTATGAGGATGGCCACTTCATATTTCAATGGGCCTGCTTGTTAATGATAATAAATGATGCTTATTGAGTCCTTCAAAATTATGAATTTCTTTTTCCCTGTCTAATCTCTGCTAAGCCCAGTTACTCTGAGCTATCAGTGATAGAGGAAAATGTAGAATCAGGAATGAATCAGTGGAATTTGGTGTAAATGGGGCAAAAGCAGAGATGTCCAATACAGTGGGTGGAAATAAGCCACAATGTTCCATTCTTGCCATTGCAGAGCTAGCAAGGTTGTGATGTACTTACAGGTATAGATTTTGTAGGGAGTGAAGACGTCCTTCTACCCTCTAAAAGCTCCATACTTGAGTCTATGAAATAACTGACAGCAGGCAGATTGTCACAAGGAAAGGCTGAGAAACATATTGTGTGCATAAGGCATCACAGGAAGGAAAAATGTGTACCTGCCAATCTAGTAAGATCTAGAAGCTTACATACCCTCTTCATGGGAAAGCAGGGATGGGGGTGGGGGTAGGTAACTTGGGGGAAAGTCAACATTTTTTAGGAAAGAAGAATGGGCCTTCAAAATAATAAATGATAGCCCATGACAACGACTGAAGGTGTTGTCAATCTCCAGTCCTCTCTCATGTGGTTGAGTTTAATTTTCCTGGATTGATGAAATTCAGGGAGGGTTCTGTTGACAGTTGTGTTCCTTTTGAAAGATTTGTCTTTAGTCACATAAATGATGTTTAAATAAAATCTTTCCTTACATTTTCTAATATCCAAATGCCCACTTAGTGGAAGTCAATGGCACACCAACATTGCTTATTTTGGTATTTCACAAATTCCTTCACTTTGTGACTAATTGGACCATTCTCATCTTTTATGATCTTCTTCAAAGACTATAATTCACATAAGCTTGTCTATTAAGAGACTTTGGATATTTGTTGTCTCTCATTTTTCATATGCATTATGTCAGATAGAATACATTTATCCTTGTGTTAATCTAAAATTCACCTCTCTTTAGCACAACTGTTAGACATTCATTCTGATGATAAATTTACAAAAATGTGCAATTAGTTATCATGATCTTGAGATTTCTCTTATTTGATAAATGCTAGTTTTGAGTAGTTTAAGAAATATAGCATATTTCTAGGCTTTTAAAATCCTGATTACTGTCTTTGTAAACTTATCTTTGATTCTTTCCTTACAGCAAACGGCTGATACAAACTGCCTCAGATGTGACATTTCCAATACAAAATTAAAAGCAATGATGATATTTTTGTCACAGAAATCTGTTCTCTGTATTCAAAGAGGAGATTTCAGAGGTTTTATGTGATTATACTTACAGATAGAAATACTGAATAAGTGACATAAAGTAATATTATACAGACATGGAAAGTTTTTTGGTTCCACAGTTGCAAGATGTTACTACATTGCAAAGGAACACTTTAACTACTAGTTGAAATAAAATGCTGTTAACTTTGTTGACTACTGTATCATTTTAGTTCAGTGCTGCCTATGTTTTACATTGTGTCATCAACAACTGCATTATAAATTCACAGTTTGAGAGGAGGGGAGTACTGCTCAAACATTAAAGAGGGAATATAATGCTGTTGAAGTTAATGGAGAAGTCAGATTTAATGAAGCCTTTGCAGTTCTTTGGAGAAATGTGATAGATTTCACTAAAGATGTTATTTATAGAACTGCCTTTCCCTTAGCTGAAGCTCAGATACAATATTTGAAGACAAATCTGCTTTTGTTTTACACTGTGTAGTTCATGGATTTCTCTCAAAGAATATGGGATCATCTTGAGTTATAATTAATATTCTGTCAAAGATGTGTGAAATGGCAAATTAGTGGTCACTGAGTATATATTTTAAATTAATTCTGGGATTCAGATCTATTCTAAGACTAGTCACTTTATGCATCTTAATTTTTTTTTTAATTTTTTAGTTGTTGATGGACACAATGTCTTTATTTTATTGTTTTGTATGTGGTGCTGAGGATCGAACCCAGGGCCTCACGCATGCGAGGCAAGCGCTCTACCACTGATCTACAATCCCAGCCCATGCATCTTAATTTTTTTACCCGGGACTTTGCTTGCTTACAAATAATAAATAAAACTACTTGTTTAAAAAGGCAGTTTTCATACCTTATACAAAATTAAAAAGAGTAATTAATTGAAAAAAATTTCCACTAAGTTCCAAATTATTGTTTATTATGTAAATCCTTTATAGAGTTGCTCAAGTTAAAACTCCTGAGTTAATAAATTACACAGGTTTAAAAAATAGTAATTCCTGGAAATAGTGGTAAGGTTGCTGAGAAAAATATGATATGAAAAGAATGTTCTTTAACAATGACATTTATGAGACTGCTTATAATCTAAATGAAAGTGGCCTTTGTGAGATAGTATTTTAACTTCTTTGTTTGAAAATAAATATAGCTTTATTCATCTTCAGTCTTCTACCATTTTATATTACTCCATATTTGCTAGAAGATATCATTTCCATGGTGATGTCATTTATTTATTTTTTCTTAGAGACTTGAGTTCTTGGATGTATTTCTTTTGGGAACCAAAAATGATGTTGGCAGATTTTATTAAATTCTCCTGTGGTTTTACTTATTCATGTGTTTGATATGAAATTAGATGTGTAAGAAATCAGTGTATGATGGTTTTTCATTCTTTGGTCATTGATTAGTTGTCTGTGATTATTTACTGTCGAAATCCTCATCATGTTACCCAATCAGGATATCAGGCAGAAAATTCTGACAGTCAGAATGACCATGATAGAATATGAAGTGACTTTTAGGCTAGTGAAGTAGATAGATATAATGGACTATTATAGAATGCTACCATGCATCAGAGTTGTACTTAAGAATAAGGATAATGAGTTGTTATTCTATGAATTATTAAGATAATTTAGTTTTCTCTGTATGGCTTTCAAAAATAATATGGTCTTTTTTTCTCTACTTTTAAATGCAAAATCCATAGAAATGGAAATTAGCTGCAGCTGTGATTTTATGAATGGTTTCCTAGAAACTACATTGAAGGAAACTTCAAACTACAAATGAGTTTTATACTGCTCTTCTAAGCAAGTGCAGATGGGAGATTTGTGAATTTTCATTATAGCTATCAAAATGCTTTAAATGTGCATTATTAAGGTGATGGCCACATTTTTTCATGTTTAGTGTAATATTAAACATATCATCTTTATGGAATATTTTAATAATAGAAACTGTAAATAAGAATCTCTTAAAATAAGAAATTCATTTATTACAATTTAAAAGTATATTTTAAAAATGATGCCAAAGATTCATTGATTTTGTTTATTCACACAAACTCAGAACTCTCATAACATTGTTTATAATCATCATCAGATAATCATAATTTATTTCTTTTGTTAAATATAGATTATAAAATCAATTTGTATAAAACATATGCAGCGAATTCTTACTATATGTGTAGCACAGGTAGTATTTTTGGTGAAAATACTAAAATGATCCAAAAATAGGTCTTTTTATAATTCATAAATTCACTAGAAAAGTGAGAAATATTTATTGATACTGACTGATCCTCAGCAATTCTAGAACTGATTATTAAACACATGATTTTTCATACCCTAAAAGGAAAGGAAAATAGATGCATATAACATTGTACTATTTGAGTATGTAATATTGAAGTTAGCCTAATTTTTCTTTAACAAAATATGTACTGCCTTAAACAAAGAAAGAGAGATGTAGCTTATGTGAAAACCAAACAGACATTTGACAAGTCTTCTTGTGGCTAGATGGTGAGATACGGGTAGATGATTAGGAATATGTTTAGTAGTAAGTATCTATTGCCATTAACAATATAACTCTTGATTAAAAGAACTAATATTAGCCCCAAAGTCAATTTCTAATGGAAAATGTCTTCTGTTTTATCTGTCCATCACAACATTTTACATTTTCTTAGATGGACACATTGTGTACCAAATTTGCAGATGAAACAAATCTTGACATATTAAAAGAAATTGACATATGGAATCAGGACCTCTAATATTATAACAGCATCAAAGAATTATCTATGAAATCAAATGAGATACATTTTAATAAACATTGATATATGTTGAGTATTTTGGTTCAAAACATAAAATACTACAATTATAAATAAGCAGCTACTCACCAAGAAGTGAATTTTATATGAATTTCCAGCCTGACACAATTAGGGAGACTGCTAATCTGATCTCACAGACTGCTTAATGAATGCATACTCTATGTTAGCTTATTCAATCAATAGCTTTTTTTTCTACTATTTAGTATGACTAGCTACCTCATGCTCAGCATAGCAATAAACAAAAATCCACCTTCCCAAATTGTATCTTCTACATTTTACTGTTACAGCAGCTCCTGGTCCTTCACTGCTTAGTCTGGAAACTTATGAGTCAGCCACAACTTCTTCACTCCTTTCATATAATTAATGTTCTGAGTATTCTGTGCAAATAGTGGAAGATGCATTAGAAAGGACTTTTTGAAAGGATTGATAATTTTAGTTTTTTCAGTTGGCAATACAGAATTTTCAAAAAATTTTAATATATTTACATGATTAATGTACATTCTTATTGTTGTGCTCATTTAGAGAATGGCAAAGAGAAAAATTAAAAGGTTAATGAAATAGCCAAGTCAGAGATGAAGGCTAAGAGGGGTGGGAGAAAGAGGCCATAAGAAACAGACTGCAAACATGCATGTGAGGAAATCTATGGATCCTTTTTGCTCAATAAAAGTAATACTTCTATAATAACTAAAATATTATAAACTTAAAAGTAACCCATTTTAAAGAGTAATGAGCTGCCTCTGACATGATGATTTTATATAGCATAGGTCTCTTTTGACCTGATAGGTAATGATTCTATTATAAACATTCTTGAAAATATATAGGATAAATGTTTTAAAATTAGCAAAGTAAAATCTTTAAGCATTCAAGAGAGAGAGAGAGAAATATTAAGTGAAAAATTTTGTGTGAACTGACAAAAGTACAACTCTAAAGGAACTAAGCTAAAGAACTGTGATAGAAAATGGAAAATTTCTTGGGCGGTGATAAAGAAATTTTATATGTTCCTGGAAAGTCATTTTAGGTCTCACTATAAAATTTATGAATACCACAGTATAAATTTTGGATATTAGGCTGTGGTAAGTGTAGGTACAGGAAGCCAATTAGGATGTGTTTACAATATTTAAATATTAAAGTAAAGTGTTTTTATACTTGCTGATTTGAAGCATAAATTTTAAAAAGTGATGCACACACACACACACACACACATTACCAAGGAAGTATTGTCAAGTTACTTTAATTATGCATCAGTGAGAGGTCATTTGGAGACTGGATTTAATGTGGAGAATTACTAAAAGAATGAGAGGAAAAAGAAGAGGAATGGACTTGGACATAAAGAATCACTGTGAATTTATTTGTAGACATGTTAAGTTTTTTGTTTTTTTCTGTTTTTATGAGTGCATTATAATTATATATAATAGTGGGTTCCTTATGACATATATGCACATAACATAATTTGCTCCCATACAGTTCTCAGTACTTCCTTTACTCCTCCTTTATCCTAGCCTGTTATATTTCCTCTATTCTTCTTACATAAAAGTAGAATTCACTGTGATATACTCATGCATACATACAGCAAAAATTTATCCATTTTATTCCCCTATTATTCCCTGTTCCCTCCCTTCCTCACTCTCCCTTAATCTACCTCTGTTCCAAAGTTTTGAAAAGACACTGGCAGTCTTGAGAACAAAATGTCCATCAGATAATTATTACACAACACTGCAGGTTACAGGTAAAGCCACAGAGATGCAGATTTATAAGTCATTGTGAATGGAAGTTACATTGGAATGAGCCCAGTTGGGTAAAGAAACCATCATTGAAGGAGAGTTTGTGTAGTCCATAAAGAAGTATACAGAAGGCATTGGGGGGAATTAAATGGTTATGGCATTTGAGGCTGAACTATTTCAGAAATATAAGGGAAAATATGGTACATGTGAGAATAGAAAATCCAATGATAACCTTACCACTGAAGTGAAAAGGGAAGAAAAAAATAGTAAACTAAAGTTCTAGAAACTCATCTTTACATAGAAAAAAATTCTTTAATTTAAAATTATTCTATAAATTTCTCTGGATATTCTATTTTTTAAAAATAGAACATTGGGAATTCACTTCATTTACTCTGAAATTTCAGCAATTTTCTATTTAATAATATATGAATATTTTCTCTTTAATAATATAACTATATTCTATGATATGTAGATAACTGCAACACATTTTATTTCTCAGAATGTTGAAGGTCTCTATATTCTTGTAAGAAAGTAACTAGTTGATGCCCTTTGTAACCATCTCAAAATCATGGTGTAACCGAAATTAAAATTATGAATGTCAGATTATGAGGCCACACATACACAAAAGCTCTCTTTTTTTATGCCTGTCATCTCTATATCCCTTTTTAATCCACTCCCTTTCTCCTATAGTCCCTTCATATATTGCTCACATAAAATGACATCCAAGGATTATTTAGCTAAAGGCATTTGTGTAATAAGCAATATGTCTACTATGCAAAAGAAAAAGTAGTCTTAGATAGGAAACAAGTTATAAGTACACAAGGATTTTGCTACTGCTGTGTTTAGTTTTGTTGGATGAGTTTTTCCAAGAAATGCCTGCATCTCTACTGCCTCAGTGATCAAATGCACATTTTTAATGGAATTTTATTTCCTTGGAGTTTACTGTAACAGATTTAATCTATTTTAATTGGTTGCCATTCATCTGAAAATCATTTAGAGCTAGATTGGAAGTGAAAAAAACCGAGCAAAATTCATTCATTTACTCATTATTTTTATGTAGTAATTTAAAAATGTTTACGGTATGCAAGTTACAAGATTATGGTTTCAAGTCAAATTGCAATCACAATTGAGAAGAGGTTATTGCTAAGCAACTGATTAATATATCATTAAGTAGAAACAAAAGCAGAATTCTACTGACTTTTCTTTCATATTCATCTGAGATTAGCTTATCTTCCTGTAAAAAGTGACTTGCATATTGTAGAGTACCTATCATAAGTATTCTTAATTTTTAAAGTAATTTTTTGGCTTTTGGTAAATATCAGTTTTGATTATCATTTTTATTTTGACATTTTTAGCTAATATGCCAAATTCAAAGACATAACAATTATTCTGACTATGCATCTAAACTCAAAATGTTCTTCCATGTCTTGTTAGAGTAGGAAGAACCTAAAATTTTTTTATTAATATTTCTTTTTTTAGTTGTAAATGGACACAATGTCTTTATTTTATTGCTTTGTATGTAGTGCTGAGGATCGAACCCAGGGCCTTATGCATGCAAGGCAAGCGCTGTACCACTGAGCCACAATCCCAGCCCCAGAACCTAAAATTAAAAGCATGAACTTACTTGCAAAGAGGTTAAGTAAGATGTCAGTAACTTTGGGGACCATATTTTATTCAAAATGTAAATATGTTTGACTTTGGTTAAAAACTTCATTTTATGTTAGATTATAATGCAGAGACACAGGATCTATACCTTTGTATCTCTCATATTGGACATATTCATATTTAATCACACGTATTCCAAAAACAGCTCAAATTTCTTCTATGTGGATTAAGTCTGCAATTGCCTGAATATACACTGTACTTTAAATGGCAGGCATATTTTAAGTGATGTTCAGTGTCTCAGAGTAATAGCTTCTATCTAGTTCATCACTATCTGATTTCAGTTAAGTTGGGCTGAAAACAACTAACCTAACAAAAACAGAAGCAATCCTGTCACTAGATAATACAACAAGACACCCCAGACCTCTGGGGTGACTTCCCTGCCTGTGGCCTGTCATAGTTCTGAAGTAAGTTAATTAAAGGACACAGAACTGCATCCAGCCTCCTTTCTGTCATCTCTGTAGTGGTCATCAAAATAACACTTCAAAAAGAAAACACATCAATGTCTTCAAAGAACAGCTAATCTGAAAGTCTATTTTAAAAATTCTCTTTATCTGGCCTAAAAAAGCATTAAAATTATGTTGGCAGATATTGTAAGAAGAAAAAATATGTACTAGAAAAAAGTTCTGATGTACAAGAGAGCCAGATACCGGTATCTACAAATGATAATTTGCAAAATGAGCTTGGGTCATTGTGAGTACTCTAAAAGAAAAATGTCTATATTTATTGTATAGTAAGTGACATTGCCTGTTTGTAGTTTCACTCTTCATGTGGTTAGAGAGAAAAAAAGCACGTGAAGGAATTTTAACTGAATGAACCTAAACTTAATGACATGCTGCTTTTTAAAATTTAAATGTCTACTTATTTAGTTCTTTCATTGAATTAAGTTACATAAAACCATATACATGAATTTATCTTTGTTATGGTTACTCAATATTTACATAAATAGTGCTCACTTTTTTATATTTTTCTATCCACAAATATATTTTTGCTTTAGTGTGAAAACCCAGTAGCCCATTTCTTGTTTTAAAGTCAGCCACTCAAAGAATATAACTTTTGAGCTCTTTAAATTATGTTTATTCATGCTTAATCTATATTTGAATTTTTATCTTATACCTTATCTTACTTTCTTTTTTAACCATTATCCACATATGATAAATAATCTTCTTCCCAAAGAAAAAGAAAAGATACAATAGTAAACCAGTGTTCACTTTCACACATTTTGTTAAAAAACAAGTTTGGAGATCATGAAGTCAAATTCTTAACATTCACATTTTCAAGTTCTGTTGAGTATTCTGAATCTTATGCCATTTTTGAATGTCTTAAGAAAAAAATAAATGGTAAATGAATGGGATGAGGGCAATAGTTAGAAGTTCCAGATAAGTGAGTGGGCATAGCTGCTTCACTTCACCAAATCTGAGAGGGTCATGGAAAGCATCTTTCAGGAAGGGATGATTAAACAGATTTGGAGGTAGTCAGGGTAAAGCAAGGGTGCGGCAGGCTGCTCTGGTTGTGGGCAAGGAGAAAGCTTGACTCTGGTCAGCACATGGCAGGTCACACTCAGGAGAGCTGTAAATAGCTATAGAGAATGCCTAGGATGTTGTAAGCTCTGGAGATTGTTGGGTAGATGCAGGATTGTGTAATCAATAATTTGTTGCATTTGTACAGAATTAGAATGATGCTCAAAGGAGCCTTTTCAACATAATGTAACACTGCCATCAGTAATTTCTGTAGATAGATTTCTGCAACAAGTACTTTATAACATTATATTTGGAACACTACCCACAGATTTTTTTTGTTCCAATTTGAAATGCAGCATTTTCCTTTTAGGTTAACATTATTTTCCTACATAACTTTAATGAAGTTTGTGGCAAGCATCAACTAAGACAATTAATGAAGATTTGTGTGTTTCATAAGAACAAGTCAGTCATATATACTATCCTCTTTGGGTTTAAATTTTGTTCCAGTGAAGAGAGAACAATAGTTGGAATACATTTGATTATCTCTTGTTATATAAATACATTTTCTCCTTTGAATTTTAAGATTATGTCATAAAATTTTCTACCAAAATTGAGATAAATGCACAGTGAAGTATTTTCATCAAATAGAACACTGAATATTATCCGATTATTACGCTCTGGTTATGTAAAATTTGGATCACTCAATGAGAACAAAACACCAATAGAAGAATGTATAGCAAAGAAAATGTGCTATTTCTATATATAAAATACATAGAAATAAGAACATGGTAAATTGTAAAAATTTGGTAACAATAAAGATACAATAAAATTGTGAGAAACATTTTTCATTATTCTTAGCAAACTTATGGAAATAAGAACAGTCAAAACTAGAAAAATTTTGTAGGAAAAAAATCACTCATATAATGTTGATGGTTTGGTACATTGGGATAATTCTGAAGACATCAGTAAGCAATTCTATGTAATGCCTTCATGTTTTATGCTGTTTCATTTCAATATTTAAATTCTACCTCAATGAGCTAATAGAAACCATAGGGGGAAAATGCAGTTTTCAGAGGTGTTCATCATTGTGTGAATTTGGAAATTACCCAAATGTCTTATAATTGGAGAGTGACTTATTAAACTAGGGCCTATCTTAACAATGAGATATTGACTCCTAAAAAAAATACATAATGTAAAATGCCAGAAATTTCTCATGTGATTAATGCAAATGAAGAAATTATACATTAGTTTGCTTAAAAAGATGCAAAATATATACATATAGGTGTACATGTTTTGGTGAAATATAATTATCTTCAAATTATAGAATTCTGCATACATTTTACTACTTCCACAGCTCAGGGAGGGTACCTTAACTATTTTCCTTTCCAAAGATTTATTCATTTGAGAGTGTGTTAGAAAGCTAGAACTATTCATTAGCATTGACATTTTCAGTTTTCTGGGTGATTCTAGGCATATTCTTTGCACAGTTGTGGTCATATGACCAATAGCACAAAGAGCAACTGGGAAAATGGCAAGAAACAAAAGGATCCAAACCAAACACTCCAATAACATGGAAAGAAGATGGGAAGTTAACGAAGTGAAATGAAGATTTAGTGGTGCCCTAATTCAGTATTATCAACAAAACTAACAGCAGTAAAAGGGCAAAAGAACCAAGATCTAACATATTTGGCAAATGTATTCAGATTGTGAGATGATGCTCTTTATACAAATCATATATTATCAGTTATGAATCAAGATTCTACACATGGCGACTTAAACTACAATTTAAAATATTCAATAATGAATCTTTTGTCAGTTGGTACAACTTTAGCAGATTATAAGCATCAAATCTGGACAAAACATTCTTTTAAAATTGTTTGATATCTGTAGAGACTAGTCTGAGTTTAGACCTACTGTTAAGTGGCAAGAACCAACTTACAAATTTTGTTGATTTTATTGACTAGAACAGTTTTCAACCCTAGTACAGCTTTGAGAACAAAAACCTGCCATTTTTCTAGCTTGGGCTGTCAGAGCGAGCAAGAGTTTAAAACTAAAAGAGCATCTCTAAATTTAAGAGAAATTCTTGAAAGAGAGCAGTGCTCAGAAGGGATGAAACAACTAAATCTTTGTACGAAATCTGCCTAAAATTTGATCTGATGTATAAATTATGGATGTGGGTTAAGAAATTGTGCATGAGGGTAGAAGAACCAGGGGAAAAGCAGCTCTGTCTGCTGAAGAACTGATTGAAGATTTTACCTGCTTCCAACCTATAGGGATGATGCATTTGGAGTTCACATTCAGCTAAGGTGACTACCTTTTAGAATAAAATATTTTTTCAGAGAAATGTAGTGAAATCCAAATTCTCTTCAATTTATTGTTACTATAATCTTCATTATCCAATTAAACAACAGTAGTTTTATAAAGAAACTGCAAAATGTGAAGAACAGTTGACAGACTATGACAATGGTGTGACTAAATTGTTTCTATTAGTAGACAGAAATGTTAGAACAGCTATTCCATTTTCAAGGAACATAATGAATGAACACAGAATGGAATATCAGTAGAGAAATAGAAACTATAAAAAGAATGAAATGAAAATTCCAGTGCTGAAAATGCAGTAACTGAAATGAAAAGTAAAACCACTGTAGGTTTAAAAGAAGATTGGAGGAGACAGAAAGCAAAATCAATTGAGTGAAAGTTGGAACTTACCCAATCTGAAGGACAGAGGGAAAAGAATTGAAGAGTCATGAGCATATGCAAATATCTATTATGAGGTAATTGGAATTCCAGAAAAAGACTTGGGAGAGAGAAAAATGTTTCAACAAAATAATGGCTGAAAGTGTCTCAAAAGACATCAGCATACAGATCCTAAAAGATCAATAAATACCAAAAAATGATAAATACAAAGAAAGAAAACTACATCCAGGCACAAATAGTCAAAATGCTGAAATCTAAAATGATGAGAAAAATCTTGAAATTATATAAAGGGATGGAATGATGATACAAATTGCAATAAATTTTCATTAGGAAAAATGTAATAGTATCTTTAGAGTTAAGAGAGTTGCTGGGATGAACTAAAACAACAGCAGCACAAACACTGTCTTCCAGAATTTTATATCCAGAGAAGGTAGCATTCAAAAATTAATGTGAAGTCGAATGTTTTCTCTCATATGTGGGAAGTCGAGCAAAATAAGGGAAAGAAGGCGGAGAGTGGTAGGATCAGTGGTCACAACGATATAGGAACAACAATAAAGCAGAAGAAGGAGATGGAGCGGAGGAGGGACAGGAAAGGAGAGGAAATGTGGAATGAATTTAACAAAATCATGTTATATGGGTATACCACAGGAAATTTAACCTTCGTGTATATGTAGAAAGGACTAAGCAATAATAAATGAGTAAAAGGAAGATCAGTAGAGCAGAAGAAGGAGAATAAGGGGAAGGAGGAGGGAGGGATGAGGAGAAGAAGGGGGATTAGAATCAAATTCCTTGCATGTATGATTTTTCCAGAATGAACCCAACCACTATATATAACTATAATGCTCTAATAATAATAATAAAGCTGTTTAATTCTATGATGCTCTCTTGTAAAGAGTATTTTTACAAATTGGATTAAAAAATGAATGTGAATAAGAAATTTTTAGATACACAAGGTAGGGGTAATTTTATCATTATGAAACTTGTACTATATACTATTGAAAAGAATGTTAAGTGTGAAAGAAAAAGGCACCTGATAGAAGCTCAAATCTATGAGAAGTAAGATTATGGAAAAGTTTAGAAATAATTAATGATATATCTGTATATGTTCACATTGCTGACTTCATTTTCCAACTTGAATGTTGAAAAGATAATGGTGAAAAGTGCCTTGATAGTAAAAATGATTGATTCTTGAAACAGTGAGATTTGTGGAATTATTTGCCCCTTTATTATCTTTCTCATCTGGGAGGATATCATCAGGCATATAATTGTATATATTAGGAACAAAATCATTCTCACTTTTGTATATATGATAGCCTCCAGTATTATACTGCAATATAGGAGAATCTAAATATTATTCATCTTTTCACTTAAAGATCATTTCTTTTATTCACATTGTTGTATGATTTTCACTCAAACAATAAAGGCATAAAGTTATTGTTCTCAGTTTTATGGTGCAAAGCTTAATTTCACAGCATGTCAACAATGACACTGAGTAAAATGCTGATATTTTGTTTTGAAAACATGGAGTTGCTAGGTCTTATCATTTTGATGACTTTTAAATCAAGCATACAATTAATGTACTTGCCTAATGTTTTTATGGTTTTTCACATTATGGATTTTACAGTTTGGAAAAAAAAGTTTCATTTGGACCAATTCCTTTTCTTTTTCTTCTCTGAAAACAAATCCTATGTTGAAATCAATTAAAACCAACTATATAGTAGAGGAATCCAAAGTATAATGTTAAGGCTAGCTCTTTTATTTCCAAAATCATTCCTCCCAATCATTTCTTCTGTCAATGGATGCAAAATAAGACTGATTCTTATTTATTGATTTATCTTAGAATTGCACTATACTCTGTGTCAAGATAGGCTCATATCTCTATCTGCCTTCCTTTTTTTTTTTTTTTTTTTTTTTTTTAAATTTGGCCATTGCTCAACAGTTAGCCTCAGACATATTGTGTGCAAGTTAGCTATTTCTTTCTCCCTTTAAGTGGCACTTTAGAATTGCTGTACATTTTAGTTCGTTGTCCAGGAAAAAAATGGTCTTAAAACAGACTATACCACATCAATCTCCCTGTTTGATTTACTTCTTTCCCTATAGAAATCAATATGTTGTGGTTTTCATTGTGGATATTGGGTAGTAATATGTAAGTGACTAAGAGCAGAGATCTGTGCCTAGTAGAAATGGCTTTTCTTACAAATCTTAAGTAGTTTTAGCTAATGCATTTTAAAGCTAGGTGCCAGCACTCTGCCACTCCTTGCTCTCTCTTCTTCCATCCATGGCCACTAAGCAGATGGCCTCAAGCCCACAGAACTGCTGAGCTGCATCCACTAATGACCTTAGTATCTGCATTCTTTATCTTCTGGGGTCAAGGCCACCATTTGAGACTCTGCAGTTTGTACAACACAAGAAGGCCCTCCTCTGAGTGGGAAATCAGGACTGAACTCCAGCTAAGGCACTGCTCCCCAAGTTTAACTCCTTAGGAGCAACACATTTTTGCTAAATTAATTGATGCAGAGGGAGAGCCTTCCTCTAATTCTTGCCATACTGTGAACCTACTAGGGTACACGTGGGATTTGGGTTTAATAATTTTGTCTGTGTGTGTGTGTATGTGTGTCTGTGTGTACTGGGGATTGAACCCCAGGGTTGCTTTCACACTGAGCTACATCTTCACTCCTTTTTATACTTTTATTTTTTATTCTGAAAAGGGTCTTGCTAAGTTGCTAAGGGTCTCACTAAGCTTCCAAGCCTGGCCTCAAACTTGAATTCCTCCTGCCTCACCTTCCTAGTTGCTGAGATTAAAGGTGTGTGGCACTATGCCTGGGAATACTCTTTATTTCTTTAAAAAAAAATGGAGTAAGATTAATGAATACAAACCAGAGAGTATCACCTAACATGGAAACATCAGTAAGTACATATAATACTCTCTCCAGAATGCATGGAAAAGAAAGGAAGAGCTGGGTTTCATCACATCACTCTACCTAGAGAAACATGAAAGGATATATTAATGAGGCTGCTCCCTGGAATAAGTTGAAATCTAGGGGATATAGACAGGAACTGACTTGGAGTCCCAGTGTTCAGTGAGCTGATTTTGCTTTTACTTATTTGTTTTGACTGATTGATTATATTTTTGACATGGAGTGAACAAGTAAGGATATTTATTTTTTAAATTAGTTCTTGTTTAACAAATGTATGGTGTTTGCTAAAACGAAAAAGACTAACAAAAAACGTATCACACACACCAGTCCAACTGATTTCTCCGTAGCTCACTCAGATCTTGACATAATTTAGAATTATGCCCTTAGTACAGAGTCTCTGCCTTTCTTTGAAGCTCAAAATCTTAACTGTCAAACTTCCCCTAAACTCATTAAGACTCATTTGTCTCTGTCAGTGACATGTCCTCAAGAACCGGCTCATGTGAGCTGCTTTGTCTCACAGCCACTTTTAATAAGGATGTTTTACAAGTAGAAAAGAGAACCTATCCTTTGGATTACATCTCAGGAAATTTCATAGCTTTTTTGTTTTGTTTTTACAAAGTTTTATTTATAAGGAAAAGAACATCTTAAACGCCATCTATGTAAATGGAATGGCGCTTAAGAAAAATATTCTTTTCATAAAGAACTCAACCTGAAGTATAACACACTGTCTCAAATGAACATAGTAGAAAAGGAACTCTGACCACCTTGGCTGAAGGACAACAGGTTCTGCAGGATAATCTCCTTAATACACAGTTT
Source organism: Geosciurus inauris (assembly GCA_004024805.1). Lineage (NCBI taxonomy): Eukaryota > Metazoa > Chordata > Mammalia > Rodentia > Sciuridae > Geosciurus > Geosciurus inauris. The sequence continues at coordinate 91,687 of PVHX01004326.1, read as the reverse complement.
AGAACTGGCTTAGTGCCATATGTTGTGATAAAAATAAAACATAGATACCACTCTGATTATCTAATTCAAGGGTAGATTTTGTCTCAAGATTATGGACAAAGTGTCTAAACTTAAAAGCTGTACTTCATAAATTCAATTTCTCTCAATCTAGTTTTTTAGAAAGCTGAACACAAGTAATTCCTAGGTTAAAATTAAGTGGGCATGCTTTGGAGTACCAAATTTTAACAGCTGAATACTAAAGATTGAAATCACTATTAGGTATAATTATAATTTACAGGTAAAAACTTTAATGAAAAAGGAAGCAGCATTTTTAATAAAAATGGAGAAAATTAATATAAAATTTCTTCATGGAAGGCTGTTAAAATGATCCAGATTCTCTTAAAGCATTTTTTTCTGTACTCTCACATACAAAGAAATAAACTATTGAAGCTTTAAATTTCTATGCATAAATGTTTTAGTTTCCAATGTTAATAGCATCTATGACCTCTACTTTGAAATTCCCATAGTCAAGTGAAAAAAGTTGTATTTCACACATAATGAAAGTGAGAAGAGTGATAAAGATCATATGTGATTTTAATAAAGGACGAAAACCTTTCTATGACCTCAGGTATGTTACCTTTCAGAAATAAGCAGTTCATAACAGAACCTACCAAAAAGGGCCAATGCAAGATTTACATCACTTAATACCCATGAAATGTTTAGGTTATTTATCTTTTAGGAAAATACAAGTTAAAAGTTAAACCTCATTATTTTGAGAAGTCCTTTAGAGCCAGCTTGAGGAGTACTCTTTGGATAACAGTTATCCTAAATTTCAAGAATCTAAAAGTTTTATTGGCTAAAATTTACTCCAAACACATAAAATATTCTGAAATGCCAAACATACAATCCTTATCAATTGTATGATTACCAGTAATTATCGGCACTGACAAATATAATCTACTACATTTTAAAAAACCAGTATCCTGCCACTAATTGAGAAATAGTAGCGAAAATTAGAGCTATCTAAATGACCCTTTAAATATTCATTTCTTCCTTACATAAAAATATGTTCTTGTTCTTTCAAATACTCATAAAAGTATTATATTCCACTTAGAATGCTCTAAAGTACCTAGTATGTTAAAAATGTCAATAATTCCTCCAAAGTCACAAGAATGACATTTTAAAATGTAACATATGCTTACTGAATATTATTTTATTCATTATTTTTTATAGTACATAATGGCTCAAATCAGGCTTGTTTAGTTTTTGAGTATGTTTAGTGCCATATGATTTTGGAAAGTATTTTCAAACATGAGTTAAGTTGGTAATGTGAGAGTGGCCCTGGTTTACCTTGCTGCCAGAATATGGAGCTGAGAAGAAAAAGCCTTACCTGAGGCAACAGATTTAATGAGCACTGAAGTTGAAATTCAGCTCAGTTACTCCTTTGCAGTCTCTTTCTCTTAATTCATCTCTGTTATATCTCTTTATACAATAGGCACAGCAGAGACTATGTGTCTTATGAATTTTCTTGAAGAGACAAATAGCCATAAATTACTAGGATTACAGTCACTTATATCACTCTGATTTGAGAAGATTTGGCAGATGTGTAGAAAATATTAATGATATACACAATTTTTTAAAAATGGAAAGATTTATGATTGGTTAATTGCAACTGATGACACTGTAAAATCATAAGCATATAAATCTTTAGGATGACACAGAAAGTGATTTGGCAATTGTAGGAAATACTGGATTTCCTTAAAAGCTTACCTGATGAGAAAATATTTATCTTCATCAGTTTTTAAATTCAAGTGGTACTTCTGATTTTGCCTATTTTAATGTTCTGCCAAAGATACCATCTCTATTTGATCAAATGACTTGGTTTTAACACACTCCTCACTTCAGGATTTTTCATAGTTATCATTGATTACTAGCACAACATCCCTTTTGCCCCCCTGCCCCAACTACACAATATTTCTTTCATTATTTGACACATATTAAGTGAACAAAAAAATACATCAGACAGCTTCACCACTAGAATAGACAACCACAGAGACTTTGTGGCAACCTCTACCTCTCAATTGTTTAATGAAGCCATGGAAGTTGGCTTTATGGGAGTTGTGGTCTCCCCTCATTATTCATGATCTACCTTATTAGTGACAAATTAACTTATACATATTGAAAATCTAGAGGAAAATATAAATATTGGAAGAGTAAAATAAAATACAATGTTTATATTTTATTGTTGTAAGAGTATATTCTGATTTCTTTCAGACAGTGAATAGTCAAAGAAAGTAGTGTTTAGGGGTTTATGAATTTACTGGCCACACACATGCACAACATATATATAATGTCAATGCATCATGATGAACTTTGTTTTCTTTTTTATACTGAGTGAGAAAGGATCTTGGGAAATTTTAGAAGCACTGATATGACTAAAATAAAGGAAAGAATTACTTTTATTCTGAAATATAAATGTATATTCAGTTTTTACTGTGCTTGAATACACGGTAACAGGAGGCAATTCTAGCCATATTTGTCTCTGTTAAACTTTTGGGCTTTATAAACTTATGGTAACTTTGCTAAATCTTACTTGTCTTTACTTGCCTAATCATGTCTGTGATCTTTAATTATGCCAATTAGATTTGCCTTCAGAATGTATCCTTTCAATTTTAATGATGTGGTCTATACTTTTCTTATCATTGAGACACAAAATTACAAGCAAAGACATTCTGGAAGAATTATCTTGTCATTGTTCATAGATTTTGAAGACAGTGTGGGCCCGAGGGCAAAATTTTGAAAGAAACAATGTATTCTTTGGTCTTTCTACTTCCTTATTCTGGAGAATTTTTCTTGTTTTTAGATATTTTTAACATTTTCTAAGCAGCAGGTCTTTCTTGAAGGTTATGTTGCCGCCCTGAGATTTGGATTCCATATTGATAAAATTGATATAACGATGGATACTTTTCTCTCCTCTTAAGCTTGTTCAGAGAACCAGAAATCAAAATGAAAAATTCTGTTAGAAAAAAATGGTATTAATAAAAATATTTATCAACCAGTAAAACCCAGTGATGAAAGCCTGCTGGTCTACAGTAACGGTTCACATAGTTTAATAGTCTTGTGGTAAAACAATTTCTATACTCTACAGTGATAAACATATAAAACATAAGATATTAGTAACAGTGGTCAAATAAATATTAATAGATGACTTTCAGGATTAAGTACCTTAATTTACAAGTACAAATCAATAGCAGTGGATTTATAGATGGTAGATCGCATAGTTATTTGGAGGAAAAGGTTCCTTCCAGAAGATATTATATCAGATAGCATAAATAGTTAATTTTTGTCTACTACGTTTGAGAGTGCACAGGCATGTTAGTGAAGATTTTCACTATGTTCTCTAAATTTACTTATAGAGTTAAAACACCGGAATGAGCCAATATTTTAGTAAAGAAATAAATGGAACTAAAGTGAACTTACTGATTGTATTTTAAAATCTTTGTTTTATTTTGTTTTAGCCCTAGGGATTGAATCCAGGGACACTCTACCACTGGGTTATACCCCCAGCATTTTTCATTTTTTATTTTTAGATGGGGTTTCCAGAGGTTGCTAAGATTGTCCTCAAAGTTGTGATCCTCCTGCCTCAGCCTCCTAAGTCACTGGGTACAGATGTGTGGCATCATTCCAGCCTAAAATTCATTCATTTCCTAGAACCATAGTGTATGATTAGGTGGGAAAATATAACTCAGCCCTGACTTTGACATAATTTGATTTAGACACCATCTCCACAATAACTAGCCACGTCAACTCCAGGAATTTAATCCACTGTACATTTATTAAATATACATAACATGTGATATAGTGAAAATATTTTTAAAAAATGTGTGTTCCCTCTCTTCAGTCATCTCACTTTCTATTCAGATGGATATATCAGATAATAACATAAAGGAAGTTTATCTGTATTAATCTGTGTGTGAAAGGATGTGAATATCAGTGTGTGTGTGTGTTTAAGAGAAGGTTGGAGGGAAGGAGAGACAGGCAGGGAAGGAAAACTCCAGTAGAGAACTGAAACTCAAGTTAGGCCTTAGACATTTTACCTAGCTTTTCTTCCCTTCTTTGCAAATTGGAGTAAATAATGTGGAGCATACTTCGAAGGATGAGGAGTTTAAATATGGTAATATTATGGAAGCCTGGCCTGGAGTAAGCCAGACCTAGAAGGTGGCCCAGAATAAGAAGATAAGGTACTGAGAAGGAAGGCTTGTGTGGACTTCCAGTCCAGGATGTTGTCCACAAATCTCTGGTTCTAGGCTTCAGGAGAGAGGGAATCTAGACTGGTAGATAAATCATATATCTGAAAAATAGGGGTATGGAAGAATGAAAAGAAGTGATATCTTTGGGAAAGAAGATGTCTGTAAGTCAAACAGGTCAGAACAGTGGTTGTCCTCAGAAGAAGTGGTCGTCTGAGTCTCAGGCCTAGACAAAGCAGCAGGAATCCAGCCATTCAGCAGAAGTAGTATGGATGGGACAGGCAAAGGAAAGATTGAGTTAAGGACCTAGAAAGTTCTAGTCAGATTAAGACTCTGACACAGTACATGGAGGCTGAAGGCCAGTTGCTAAAAGGGAGACTCGTACTGGCTGGTAGAGTGGCCACTTATTGCTGTGTCCTTGACAATTGATCCAAATGTCCTTCATCTTTCATGTTCAAGTTTGTGGCTAGTTTAGAAATCAAGGTAGGCCAATTCAGGAAAAGGAGCTCAAGTGATGCTTATAGAAATGGTTGACATAAACAAGGGAATAGCATCTGATTTTTATAGTAAATTCTTTGATTAAAAACTAACAGGTCTTAGTGGAGCTGCTGTAAAATCACTATAGACAGGAATAGCTATAGACAACAGAAATCTATTTCTCACAGTTCTGCGGAGTAAAAGTCCCAGATTAAAGTGTTAGCATGAGTGGCTTCTGGTGATGGCCTCCTTCAGGTGACAGACAGCTTCTTATCATATTCTGACCAGGTGCAAAGAGAGAGCACTAGAGTTTAAAAGGACTCCAATCCCATCATGAGGGGTCTGCCTTATGACCAGTTACCTCCTAAAGCACTCCTCGCCAAATGCCATGGTATTGAGAACTAAGGCTTTGACATATGACTCGACATAGGGGTGGCGAGGGACACTCATAGTCCACTCAGAAAACGAAGACCTATGCTAAGTTATAGCGAGCCTTTGGGGCAGAGCAGTGTAGCAGTGGACTTCAAATGCCTGCTTATGTGGGTGACCAGTTCTGTCATTTTGGGCAAGTCAATTACCGTCTCTCATACTGCTGTTCCTCCTTTTCAAAAAAAAAAGAGATAGCATTCATCTTAAACTTGGTTTTAGATATTTGATTTAATTTTTAATTTTTTTTTGGTATCAGACAATATATCAACTACTAGGTAAAATAATACTTTATTCTTATCTTCATCTTATTGTTACAATTAATTGAGGTTGACATTAAGCCATATTAACTTAGAAGCAAAAATAAATGATGCTGAATGTTTTCTTTTAATATTCACTGCATTAAGTCTAGTTTATTTTCCAATCTTAATTTCATATAAAACCCTTTTGTACTTCATATATTTTCTTTTTAAGTTAGGAAAATGTTGCTTTGATTAAGGTTGGGATATTAAGTTCTCATATTTAAAAATTTTCTCTTCAATTTGTTAAGGAAAATAGAGACATTCTAAGAATTTTTACTAAGTCAAAGTATCTTGTGGTTAAAATTACTGGCAATTTAGGCATAATTCATTTTCACTTCAAATATGTTTCCTTCTAAATTATTGCTGTAGGAGCACAGTACTGATTAATGCTTGCACTTTGTGATTGCTGCCGAGGGCCACGCAATTATTTCATTGTGCACAGGTTTGAAAATCAATGCATAACATAATTCAAATGAGTGAATATTACACTACTTTTTAAAGCAGTAGATATTTTGACTAAAAATTTTAATGATCATATCTGTAACCTGTTAAAATTTTCACAGATATTTATTTACAAAGGAAGTTTAAATATATATCCAAAAATGAATCTGAAGGTTATACAAGCAAAACTACTAGAGAGTTGACTTTTGTAATAATATATGGGGATTTGAAAGACTGTTAAGAAAGCAAATTTCTGTATTTAAAATAAGAGGATAAAATTGTTTTCTAGCTATATGATTATTAGATAAGATGTAGAATCATATAATTGATTGAAATTTCAAAGTCATTTATTTTATAATCTTTTACATTTGGGGAACTATTTAAGTGGAGTAAATCAATATCACTCAGGACCAATTAGATTCTAGATTGTTCTTCAAATCATCTGAGGTTTAGTTAAGGTGAAAAATACCTTAATACTGTGTAAAATCATTCTGTCAAATATAATAATTTCCTTCTCTAATAACATAATTGATTATTACTGAAAATGCTTGAGTGTGTCTTTGCTGATAATAAGTAAAATTATAAAGTTATTTAAGATCTAGACTATATCAATGAAACTGGGTTGAATTATGTTTCATTCACTTCAAAAGATATGTTGAAGTCCTTACTCCCAGTACCATAGAATTATTTTGAGAATATTATAGAAGTAATCAAGTTAAAATGAATCATTAGGGTGACCCTAATCCAATATGACTGGGAACCTTATAAAAGCATAAGAAGGGTTCATTTAGATATGAAGGCAGATACCCACAGAGGGAAAATGATGTGAAGAGACAGAAAATGCCATCTGCAAATCAAGGTACTCCTGAGGCTGCCAGATCCTAGGAGAAAGGCACTGATCAGATTCTCCCTCATGGTGCTCAAAAGGAACTGATCCTGCTGACACGTTGAATTTAGACTTCTAACCTCCAGAACTGAGAGACAATAAATTTATGTTGTTAAAGCTACCCAGTTTGTAGTACTTCATTGTGGCAGTGCTTGGAAATCCATAGACTGTCCTGTGGCTACCTGCTTAATTTTGTCAATGGGAGGCACCAGAACACTGGAGGAGAGAAGCAGGCAGTGATGCCCGAGCATTTGTTCTCTAGGCTCCCTGTTTGCAAGACCCTTCAGTGGGAACACTCTCCTTTAAGGTGCTCTCCCCATACAGTTTCTCTGGATTTCTAAAGCCACTTTCTTCCATTAGCTGTTCACTTCCAGGTGTTCAAGTTCTCCTTGCTACTGCAAACTTTAAGGACCTGTGTCAGCACTTACCCTTTCCCACAACCTTTCAAATAATCCCTTTATTAAACACTTACACACGTATCTGTTTTGTTTATGACATTTATTTCTTGGCATGATGTTGACTGATAACAGCATCTTCTCTTCAAAAGAAAATTATCTTACTTTCTGCTCTATGATTCTACCAAATATTGCACACACGGAAACAATTAATATTTATATGATTTGTGTAAGTTTTTCATCTTTAAGAGAAATTCTTTGAAGCTATTTATTCTCTATTATAAAACCATCTCCTGTGTATATTCAGGCATAATTCAAGTACTCAAAATATATTTATTGAATGAATGTATTGATGAGTAGTAATGTTTGTATATTGTGTCTTATCCACATGAAAAAAGGGAGATTTTAGATAAATAATAATAATAAGCATCATAAAATAAAATTAATACATGAAGGAATTCAGATAATAATAAAGGCAGGAAAAGAAAACATGAAAATAGGAATAAGACTGACACATGAAATGTCATGTGGCTTTGTGCTTTGTAACTGATAATGGAAAGGCAATATAAGATCAGTTGCATAAGTCACAGTGACCATAAGTTAAACACAAACTAATTACTAGGTGATGCACATATACTTCAAATACGGAGACCAGATGCAAATATAAATCTCCAGTGAATCCTTGTGAAGAGACAAGCATGTCATCCAGTAAACAGTGGCTTCAATATGTTACTTCAGGTACAAAATAAGTTTTGTTCTGATGTTTTTATACCACACACTTATGTGACCAATGCTGTTATGTCTCAATAATATCCAGTGAAGTGTATTCCTATGGAAGCAAGCTAAGCAGAATTACGCAGAGGAGGAGTCGTGGCAGAATGGATGCTGTAAATATGCATTGAGAGGACCTAGAATATATGAACTACTATAGTTTTGATAATATTTTAATTCATGCCCATAATATCTGCTTTTATATTATATGTAAATGTTACTTTTCCCTGCTAAGATTTTGATCAATATGGTGGAGCAATAGGTTTATTTCTTACAAGAACTAAGAGTGCAGAAAACCACTGTTAACTGTTTTAGATGATCACGTGCTTTTTTTAAAAAAAAGAAGTCCAGATTAATAATTAGGTTAAAACTGTTTGTAAATATTTATAGGTACTTGATTAAGTTTGCTCCTATTTAATAATTAAAATAAGGATTCAAATGTTGAAAATAGAAGTACATTTTTAAATGAATATATACGACAAGTTTCTAAAAGCTGGGAAATATAATTTTTCTTTGGGTGTTTCTTAGATTTTCCAAAACAGATTTTGAATAATGAAATTCTTAGGCCCACATCAAATAATTTAAATGAAAACATATGGAATAACTAATTTTAAAAAGTTCATGTGATAAGATCTCATATTGTACACACATTTATTTTTGATGGTCCAGAGAGGAAAATATGTTAGCAGGAAATTCACATACATAGCACTACTTCTGCTTTAGAGAAAACTAGACTTTCAAATTCAATATTATAATATCCAGCATGTACAAAGTAGAGCCATCACCACTCAGTTTTGTACCTATCTACTAATAAATAACCCAGTATCTAGCGAAGACTCGGTGTGTGTTTGTGAGTGTGACTGTGTATGAGTGTTCTATTAACAGCATATTCTGTACCCAAAATAATAAAGTAGACAAAATTTCAGGATCCATTTTCTTCTCTCAGCATCTTCTTGAACTGCTAATAGTGATTGTGGTCTAATTATCTTGACAAGTTAAGAAAAGAAAGCTGAGGTTCTCATTTCTCCATCACTAGGCTTTGGCTCTTGTTTCTCCAGGATTAAGCATTAAAGTCCTTGTAATAAAATTTGTTATGATTCCTATAATTAACATGGCTATAATTTATGGCCACATAATTGAATTTTGATGGCTCTCTTCTTATTCTGTTACCTAACGACAGAATGATCTTAGTATTACCTGTGAAAATTTTGCACACACCCATTCATTTTTTCCTCTTTACTTTTATGTAAGTGCCTGTGTCTACCACTGGGCAAAGCAAAAGGCATTGTTTCAGTTTTTCTTAGCTCAGGAAATTCATTTTTTTTTTTCTGAAAGTTTCTGAAAAGTTTTCTAATTTATTTAGGTTTAATTTTTGGTTTTCATATGCCAAGAATCTCTTTCATTCTTCAGCAACTTCTTGGCTCAAAGTACTCACATAACCACATCCTTTCTGTTGCTTTCTGCTGAATATTGAGCACTAGGTTACATTCTTCAGTTTCTCTAATGTTTCTCTCTTAGGGCATTTTGTCTGTCTTCGCCTGTGGAAGGGATTATATACAGAATGATCTCATCCTGCACCTTTTTTCACACCAGCAGAGCCACAGCATTTACTTTATTGGGCTTTCTTTTCAACTTGTACATACTTAGATTTCTGCATTTTCAGTAGGACCGCCTCCGGGTCCTGCTTATATTACTCATACCCCAGTTATCCTTTGCCACCAGATTTTCCCAGTGGCCAGCTTCCTCCTGACACTCCTGTGATGAGACTGCCACACCACTATGCCTAGTCCTAGGACTGATTTCTTGGGCAGTTTGACACTGATGTGTACACACAAGTTTGAAGAACAGGATTATCACCTCTATGGATCAATGGGATGCCTAAAAAGTTAGTTGAGATTTTGTCCAAACAATTTGGGGTCTGTTTTAAGGCAAAGAAAAATAAATGACCAAGGTGCCAAATGATCTACATTGTAGACTATGATCTTAATATATTTTATTCTTAAAAAAATAAAATACTACTAACTATAAAGTTTGAAAGAAAATGTTAATAAATTATCCAGAAAGTATCTAATTTAAAGAGATTTACACTTCTGATGATTGTTCTGATACAAACTTGTTTCACATTCTCACTCCGAGGAACAGAAGAAATTTACTTTCAGTATGAGCCAATTAAAATGTTCAATGTCATTAACCCAAACTGGTCACATGGTTTAAAGACAAGTTAATCTGAAACTCATGTTTGGCAATACTTAGGAGGGTGTGTCAGTAGATATTGCATTAGACTTCATTTAGTAAATAACTGTTCTATTTGTGAAAGATTGCCTTTTGATATTTTCCTACACAAAGAGAAGTCCAAAGATAGGCAATGAGAAATTGTTACAGTGACAGCATAGTTTCATCTTGAATCCAGTAATCTCCTTTTAGTTTCAATTCTTTTTCTCATGTTTACAAAATGTTTGTTGGAACTCAAACCATTATGTCCTTCTTTCAAAAAGAATGAAAGATGAAGATCAATGGTAATAGGGCACAGACAATTTTGTACCATCATCTTTCAAGCTCAAAACTAATATTTTTGATAACATCACGCGGACATTTCTAGTTATAAGGATGGGTTTGAAATGTAATTATTTACCTGGGTACCATATTGATATCAATAAAATCATGTTCTGTTTTTAAACAAGAGGATATGTGGGAATAGAGTCTCTGCTACAGAAGAGTAGATAACTTTTGTATGATAATTTATACATAATGAAAGCATCTCTTTAATTCTACAATACAGGTTTTGTGTGTGTGTGTGTGTGTGTGTGTGTGTGTGTGTGTGTGACTATGCATACTCACAAGCAATGGGGCAGGGTCAGAATCAGAATAAAAGCAGGCAAGCAACATATCCAAAAGTAGTATCAACTTGTCAACATAGAATTGAAAAGTAATGGATACTCAGAATATATCCCCTATTAGAAATTATATCAATTAGAGTTTATTCCTGTCCAATCTGATAATCAGGGCTCAATTATGGTACAGTTTCTTAATAGCCATCAGTATCCAGGAATCTGTATTGAGGTCACACACAACATACATTCATGGTTTATTCTTGTTCATTAAATTAAAAGCCTTGAGATATATCAATAATCCAGGCGGCCTTACATTTTTCCCTAACAGATTTTTCCACAAAGTTCTCTTTAAAGATAAATAAACAAGAAACGCATCTAAATACCGTGCACTTATACTTTTGAATATTATCCTGAAAAAGTTAACAAAGTGAAATTTGTTTACATCTTAGATAACTAATAAGTAAATGCATCTATAATATTGGTCATAATAGAGACAAGATTGTAATTTTAACATACCTTGGATTCTATCTTTAATAAGATAGGATCTGAGCTAATATTTGATAACATATTCCTTATCAAAGATCAAATACTTGATAAGATGAAAAATAAAAGAGAAGGTACTTCAATAATCCTCAATTCAATAAATGTTACCCAGAGGCATTATTAGGTAGAATTTATTAATCAATGTACAATTATGATGTAATATTACAAGGAGTCATTTGCTAACCATCCTGGAATTGAGAAAGTTTGGAGTTTATAAAATCAATAAAATAATTTCATATGGAATTACAAAAAACATACCACAAAATAACTTACCAAATTCAAATGACTTAATTTAGTTGGATGAGGTTTCATTTAAAATTTCTGTACATTTTATCTTTGCATCACTAAAACTTTTAAAAAGATGAAAAGGAAAGAAAAATAATAGAAGAATTTATCATTTCCCATTTTTTGGTTTAAAAGGATAAGCTTTATAATATATGTGTTACTTTCCATGAGCCATTTTTTGTGGGGGAGGATATATTGATGGTACTCTCTGTTTAACCAAATGCCAAATATTTTTTTCAGACTTAAGTACTCTAAAAATTTAAGGAAAACATAAAATACTTATATAAAGTTAGGGAAAGCTTAGGTGAAAAATTGAAAATATGAATTGTCCCTAAAAGAATGGATCAGATTTAGAAGATAAATCAGCTACAATGAGTGGATACCTTACAGGAGGGCAGGCATGGGAGTGATTTGTGTACAAGAATACCATAAACAGTCTCATTGGATGAGGTATATGTATGAATAATGGTATAAAATAAGAATAAAGCTGGGGTATATAAGTGCTTTTGGGGTTTTTCCAACTAAAATAATCAGTGAAAAGTTGATGTAAATTTATATATAATAAAAATTCACTTTTTGTTCATGGACAATGTTTTTGTATTTTTCCTGAAAAGAAATACTGTTTAGTGTAAGATCTAATAAAGTGTTTGATGGGTCCATGTTTTGTTTTATTCTGTGAGATAATATTGACATTAATATTTAGTTGCCTTTCACAATTTGTATATGTAATATGAAACCAGTAGCAGGTATTCTTAGGATCTGAAAGGTTGTGACATTTTATAATGTGGATATGGACTGAATATAAAGTAACTGGCTGGGAAGGTAACTCTTTCTTTATAGCCAATCCATGTGCAGCATCAGTAGAACCACAGCTTCACTACTTTATGGTGTCTTTGAATTGATGTTATATCTATTTATGCATCAGCCAAACCTAGTTGTTATAATAACATATTTTATACTGCTTGCATGTGACAACTGTGATGACACAAGTGGTACCTTTTTAATTAAGAAAGTTGTTACATAGAGTAAAAAGCTTAATGCATTTTCTTGAATCAAATTGAATTCAATTATTGCTGCATGATTTTATTTACATATCTCTATTCTAAATCACTAACTACAGCAATGTTGGCAGTGGGTCCACCGATGGTTTTGATGTTATGTTTCCAAGGTCTCTTAGTTTGAAGCCATATAGCTAAGGAAACCTCAGTACTGATAGTTGGAACTTCTTTGGTCAAGGAACTTGGTTTTCTATACGGAAATCCTGTTACAGCCTGATAGACCTCACAGAAAGTGTGGTAGAGTTGTTGTCTATTTTGACATCAACTCTGATTTTCCTTCTGTCCTACATATGTTAAAATGAAAGTTGTGTAATATAGTGTATATAATAAAGTTTTTAGGCATATACTTAATTGTATATTTCTTATTTTCATTGAGTAAACAGAAAATAAACCAAGAATCTTATTATTGATAACATTCAATATAAAGACCATTTTAAAACACTCTGATTTAAGCAGAATTTTAAAGACAACTGGATGGAAGTTTTTCCAGAACAGATTTCAGTTCAACAGAAAGAAAAGAAAAGAAAAGAAAAAAAGAACAAAACAAAACAAAACAAAACCTTTCACAGTGAGTACCTCATGGACAAAAGAATTATTTTTGAAATATTCAAGTAGGGGGCACTTTTTTGTTGTTCAGAAGTTTCTTCCATTGAATAGGGTGAAAAGATTTAAAATCAATTCCATGAACATTACCAAATGCATATTCCGTTTAATACTTTATTTAAAATGTTTCCTTTCTAGTTGAATTTTTGGAGATGGGTAGGAATCCATTAGCTCTTAATCCATCTGATAGAAGTGGTGTTCAATATTGTTTTGAGTTTTAAATTTTAATAACTATATCATTTTCTGAAGATTTGAGCACTAGTCTTCAGAAGGCATTTAAAGTGATTTTTAAAGCACTAGGAAGTGTTTGTTTTGCTTTGTTTTGTTTTTAAATATAGTGACTTTGGCCAGTGAGATATATAAATTAAATTAAATGCAATTGAAAAACTGAGGTCTATAGTTTATGAACAAAACTTTGCAAATAGAGTGTAAGAGTAGTGGGAAGCCATCTAGGTAATCTAGTTAGTTGTTAACATACAAGATGTTGGGACCTTGTGTAAAAATGAAGTTATTATCTTTATAGGTGATGACTTAAGTACTTCTTTTTGTGAAACTTATTAAACTCAACATCACAACTTTTAAACTGAATTTTTAGATTTATAATAGTTTTACATTTACATAAATGGTGCAAAGATAATCATTTCTATATACCACACACCCAATTTATCCTACTTATTAAAATCTTACGCTATGTATTTGTCAAGCTAATGAACCAACATTGATACATGATTATAAACTGAAATCAATACTTTCATTTAGATTTGCTTGGTTTTTAAATTAATGTTTTCTTCCTGTTCTGGGATCTCATCCCCGAACAACATACATTGAGTCCTCATGCCTCCTTAGGTTCTTGAATGGTATTTTCTCAGACATTCCTTGTTTGGTATGGCCATAACAGTTTTGAAAACAGTATTATGTAAAATGCTTTAATTAAGGTTTATCTGATATTTTTCTCATTGTTAGGCATGAGTTGTATGTTTTGGGGAGGAAGATCACAGAATGAAAGATCTATTATTTTCTAATGGTATAAATGTATCAAGAGTATTGCTATAGGGCTGGGGTTATGGCGCAGTGGTAGCGTGCTCGCCCAGCACACGGGAGGCACTGGGTTCGATCCTCAGCACCACATAAAAATAAAATAAAGCTATTGTGTCCACCTACAACTAAAAAAAAATAAAAAAAAGAGTATTGCTATAAATATTACTTTTACTGATGGTGTTGACCTTAATCACCACACTAAGGCAGGGTTTTTTCAGGTTTATCTACTATGAAGAAAAGTTTACTTCCCTTTATGTATCTTTGTAAGGAAGTCACTACATGTAGGCTATACTTAACAGATGGAAGTCATCTTCATTAGGGCAGTGCGTTTACATAAATTATTTTCAGTTATTCTGCACAGATTTTCTTCTAGACATTTATTTATTAATAAAATTATTCATATTTTATACACTCATATTTTTATTTCATACTTTGTAATAAAATCTAATAGTACATTATTTATTACTTGAATTGTTTATGTTTGGCTTATAGGGAATGACATTAGAAGCCAACATTTAAGCACTAGGTGTGCTCGTTGATGCTCCTGGAAATGTTATTAACTTTTATACAGTGTACTCAAAAATTTTAATCAAACATAAGTAACTGTCTAAATCATATTACTTATGTGATACAATCATTCAAACTCCATTAAACTGGAGGGCAGAGATTTGCTCCCCAGTATTTTTATTTTCTCCCTTTAATAGGACTTCTGTCTTAGTCTATTTTCTGCTGCTATAACCGAACACCACAGATTGAACAAATTTTGAACATAGGAGTTTATTTGGCTCACAGTTCTGGAGACTGAAAAGTTCAAGTATATGGGGTCACATCTGGTGAGGACCTTCTTGTGAGTTCTAACATGGTGGAAGCTATCATATGGTGAGAGCACACAAGGGAGAGAAGAAAGGTGACTAATAACTATATTAATAGTTATAACTAATGTGCTTATAACTAATGTGCTCCTGTGATAATGGCATTAATTTATTCATTAGAATAGAGCCCTCATTATCTTATGTTCTCTTAAAAGATCCCACCTTCCAATGCTGTTGAAACAGTGATTAAATTTCACCACTAATTTTGGATAGGAAATTTAAATCACAGCAACCCTTACATATTAACTGATTCTAGACACCAACAATAAATTCTGCTCTCTTGCAGTTAAATGAAGCATTCTGACAGTTATTGAAGATGAAATAAGACATACATCTTTAAGTAACTTGTAGACTTTCAATGTTTTATGCATACCTTTCTTATCTTTTGTCAGTCACACCCAACCTAATCCTAACTATATTTGATATACACACTTTTAGATGATTATATATTCTAGTCAAATACATCTAATCAAATAAAGCTACATTAAACTAGGAAGAAATTTTAAAATGAGCAAGTTAATAAAATCCCCTGTTCTATTGAGGCTATATTCTTGTCATATGATAAGTTGTTCTCTGGACACTCAGTTTAATGCCTATTTCGATCTCACTATCAAGTCATATCATTTTTCTAGTAGACCACAAGCTCTTGAAGACTGGTTCTATCTTTTCATTCATTTATTATTGTCATCTACCAATATGATGTCAGATGCAGCATATTTGGTATAATTCCATTTTATTGATTTACAATGAATGGTACTTCACTTGTGAGAAGGTAGTTTTTGTATATACTATCCTGTGAACACATTTTTAATTTGTGTAATGGCAGGAAAGTGGGGTTCATAATCAGAAGTTTGCATGATGATTATAAAATTCAAAACTCCTTTTTGAGTTGGAAAGTATTTGAACCAGGCTATGTTGATGTCTGAAGAATAGTCTTCCACAAAACTATGATTTAAGGGTTGCTGTCTTTTGATTCTGAAGTGTGTCTTGTAAGAGTGTAAGGACCTGAGAATCCTTACAATAGTAGCACACTGGAGATGTCTGGCAACACAGTCAGATTTTCCTCTCAAATTAGCTATATTACTTGTTTTTAGCTGAATATGAGTTCAAATAATTGGCTTGCATTTGGGAGCCGTTTTAGATGAAGTCTTGTCTTTAAACACAAGAAGCAGAAGTGGTCCACTGATAGGTTCCTATTGTGGGAGGTACATTGAAACAGAGAAGAAAGGACTTGAGTTTTTGTGAATAGTTCATGCTCAACCTGCAACACATAGGCTTGGAATGACATGGTAACTGGACTCTTATTGATGATCAGATAATCTTTTGATCATTTCTTTTTCTCTCTCCTCTAGCCTATGAGCATATAAAGCTGAATTTGTATGCTTAATTCACCTATGATGTACATTATTATATGGTTCTATGTAATCCAAACAGCTTAAATGTGTTTTACTCCCCAGTAAAACCAAGTCTCTTGGCTTCTGTTCATCGCTAATATCACACTTATTGTATGATAATCTTACTGTTCTTGTTGAGGTGGAGATATCCTCATAGCTATAAATGAACAAGATCAATTTAGTAGACGATGATACAATGCTGACATGTTAGATACTAAATTAAGAGATAGGCCCATAGTTCAATGGTAAAGTGTTTGCTTATTATGTATAAACAGTAGGTCTGTTCCCTAGTGCCACAACAAGCAAACAAACAAACAAATCTAGAATAACAGTCATATCTAAGGCTCAAAGGTGAAACCTCATGATCTGTTAGTCACATTTAAATATCTTGGATGTAAAGAAAACATGGTTTTTCAACCCATGTGCTTTGGGCAGAATTTGACTTAGTAAATATTTGCACAATTGAAAAAACACAGTTGCAGTATTTTTTAAAAAGGTGACTAAATACTAGAATCAAAAAATTGTGGCAAATGAGAATAATGACAACAATCATTTGTTCATCAGCCTTAGCTCTTCTGACTCTGAAATAGGCTTATTGTGGAAGCTAAAATTGTGGCCTTGTATGCAAGCCTTGTGGTTCTATTGGTATTTCTGAAATTATTCACTATAGTACAACCTATTTGCATTCTCTGAATGTCTCAGATTTACTCATCAACCAGTAAAATCAACTTTTTTATTAGTCTGCTTTACATAATTGGCTCACATTAAATCACAGATATTATTGGTAGGAAAGTCTGGCCTTGAATGAGCGAATGAGAACACTTGACAATAGCAGTCTTTTTTTTTTTTTTTTAAATATTTTTTAGTTGTAGATGGACACAATATCTTTATTTTATTTATTTATTTATATGTGGTGCTGAGGATCGAACCCAGTGACTCACGCATGCAAGGCAAGCGCTCTACCACTGAGCCACAACCCCAGCCCCAGCAGTCATTTTTTTGAGGCTAGCCAGTGTTTTGAAGCTTTTTAGTTGTGATTTTTAATAGAACGAATGCTTTATCCTCCTCTTTCTTATTTTTTCCCCCAGAAAAGATGATGGATAACATTTAATTGTAGGAGCAGTGGTAATGCTGAACATTTGAGGAAAAATTGGTAGACTATTTTCTGTTATTTAACCTACACAAAGGAGAAAATTATGAACATGAAGAATAGTCTAGATTGCGGGGCAGGTCACAGAATCTGACTTCCTGTGGCTTTCTAAAGCAGGACACAGTGGTCTTCGTCTGGAATTATTCTGCAGTTGTTCTTGCTAGGTGGAGAAAGGTATGATGCTCTTTAAGACACATTTCTAATTCAATAATCATCACATGAACCTTAGAGTTAGTGAAATTTTTACTTGCCTATAGCTACACAGTGGGCTTTCTTAGGCTAAAATCAGAATTCCCTGATTTCTATTGTCTGTTTGGTTTTCAATACTTTGGTTCATGATAAGTTGCCTTTCTGCACACAATGTTAGTGTTTCTTCCAGGTAACCTTCAGAATATATAGAATGAAAACACATTTTGGGGAAATTCTGAAAGGATATATTATTCTGCAAATGTGCTAAGGCATACTATGCCATTTAGATCAAGAACTAAACCCACCACATCTGTAATCCTAGCAATTAGAGAAGTTGAGGCAGGAGGATCACAAATTCAAGTCCAGTGTCAGCAATTTAGGAAGATCCTGTCTCAAAATAAAAAATGAAAAGGTCTGGAGATGTAGCTCAGTGGTAAATCTCTCCTGGATTCATCTCCAGTACCGATAGATAGATAAGTGAATGAATGAATAAATGAATGGACGAATGAATAAATAAATAATCAGGAACTAAATATGATGATTTTTAACATGGAATTATAATGAAGTAACTAGAAAATAATGTTTCATATTCTTTTCAACATGTTCTGTAGCTTTTGAAGAATCAGTGGACCATCTTTAATAATGAGGAATTTACAAACATTGATCTAACACTTTTTCTTATCATTTCTTTTCTACTCTTCCATGAATTAAAAGCTAAAACTTTCCTTTATCACTTTTATCCCTTGATAATGGTACAATCCTTATGGTGAATGTCCTATAATAGGAGATGGCACCTTAATTCTCAGTTTGCAGGTTTGAAGATTTTTCCCTAATACATATTTATTTCCCTTAGAAAAAGATGTTTCTATAATGTTGCTGTCTTTTGTGAAGCTGTTTTTTTCCCCTATGACATTTTCAGTGGGACTGTGGAACCATTTCAAAATCTCAACAAGAAGCATGGAAATGGAGTGTGCTTTCCTTCTCTTCCCATCCTGTGCTAGCCCTCTTAGCTGCTGCCATAGCAACAGACTGGCAACAGTTGTGGAGGAAACCATGCTCAGACTAAGGCCAGATGGAGGGAACTGGTGCCAGAAGCAGCATTGCAGGGAAACTGTGTGTAGCATGATGAATTGGAACTTGGCTGTGCTCCTCTCCAGTCAAGAGGCAAGATGGAAAGGGAAGGAAAGGGGAGGAAACTACAGGGCACCATATAAGTTGAGCAAATTTTGTGCACTTGAGTGTGGGTCATGTTAATTTGAAATCTAGATTTCTTACTTCATTTTTTATATGATGTAAGAGATGTTGATATTTATGCTGTATTAAAAAATCTTTGATATAAGCTATTTTCTAATAAATTCTCTACGAATTATTCCCTCTACAAATGAATATTTTATCCTGTCTCCCCAGTCTCACAACTACTAACGATCCCCTGAATTATTATTAACAGTATATTTCCTTATTATTGATGGTGCAAGTGGGAAAGTCACCATTAGTTTGAAGTTTTGAAGTTGCTAAAGGCATAACATTTTTGAGTTATGAGTATTTTAAGGATGTTCTTTAGAGATTTTCTATTCCTTTTTTAAATTTTTTTCATATTTTATTTATTTGTTCTATTTAGGCTTACATGATAACAGAGCGCAATGATGAGCTTTTTGATATAATGATAAAAAATTATGTTAAATGACTGGAAAAGTAACAATAGATTTAGTAATAAAACATAGATCTTTGTAGAGAGCTGTGCATTTTGCCAAAAAATTTGTCCTGAAGGAGAGGCTGCAAAGACTTCCCAAACAAGTAAAGATGGAAATAAAATAACAATGAAATAAAATGTTTTCAAATATATGTATTTGGATGATAGCTTTCTCTTTTATTGATATAACATCACCTGAATTTGTATTGCCTATTTTTTTCTCAATTTATTAAAATGAATTAAAGACTCACAAAGCAGAGGTACAAAATAGAATAATGTGGTCAATTTTTAATTGATATTTTGATTGTGTTACATTATTTTTTCAAGAAATTTTAAATTGAAAATCATGTTTGAGATAAATTTTGTTTTCTAAGTGGCAGGATGAGTCATCTAATGATTAGCTAACAGATAGGAAAATATGGTTCTTTATCAATTCATAGAAATAGAAGATGCAAGTTGTCTTAAGAACATATGCTTTTGAAACATAACAGTATTTAATTTCCAAATAAATTTTTCAAATTTAAACTTATCAATATCTAATGGCACCTTATTAAGTCATCATAATATTTGAAGCAAGTTTAATTGACTAGTACTCCTTGTTTCTAATAGGTAGTTAATAAATAGTCATATCAAATTAATAAAAATAAAACTAACATTTGAAAATGACAAAATATTATTATGGATTTCCTTTAACATTTACAAATGAAGTTTGCATATGAAAATGTATATGCTAATGGATTAAACTTATACATGTGTAATTTTTCTGTATGGTGTTTACGTTTCTTTAGTAAATACATATGTGGTCATTTTTCAACATTTATTATGGAAAATATGAAATGTGTTGAAAATAAAAAGAACTATAAGATTGATTTTACTCTTCTTCAGCTTCAACAATTTCAGCACTTGGACACTCTTGTTTTACTGATGTGAATCTGCCCCATATAATTATGCAAACAATCCAAGATATAAATATACTCAAATTTTAAATACTTGCACTTATAACTGTAAAAAGTTAGGATGTTTTTAAAATATAAAAATAACCAAGGGTAAAATAATGAGGGATATTTTTGTTTTTATTAACTGTTCAGAATTAAAATCTTCCAGATTGTCTTCCTTTCTTTAAACAGTTTAAGCTTTTTCATAGTCAAAATCAAGTGTGTCTCTTAGATACCATTTAATCTAGACATAGTTCTAAAATCAATCTCTCTCTTTCTCTCTATCATTTCCTTGTTACTTGTCAGAGAAACCTAAGCATGGCTGTTTCAGTTTCCTGAAGTCTGGAGTTTGCTAATTGCAAAATGTTCCTCTTTTTCCTTTATTTCATATTAATTGGCAGTAAGATTTAGGTTTGCTTTTTGGCAAAACTGTATCATAGGTGGTGGTATTTGTTCATATCATAAGAAAAATTGTTTCTCTTCATTATGGTAATAGCCACTGCCCACTAATTTACTTGCTCTTTTCATTTATTCATGAATATATAATATTTCATCAAATATTTTGTTAACAATAAAGTTCATAACAGAAGGTAGAGATAAATGTTTTATTTCCATTAATTTACATGTTTTTTCATTAATGATTGTCTTGTATTTTACATATACATAATAACATTCACTGGTTTCTAATTTTTATGGATATAAAAAAGCTTATACATATTTTGACAATTTTTACATTAATATTGTCAAATTCTTCTCAGATATAATAGGAAAGTTACTCTAGAACCAATATTCTCTATGTTTATGTTTTATTAAACTCTTATTTTTATTCTTGGTAATCTTTTAAATGTGAAAGGATTTTGTTATCAGATAACAGTTATTGAGCAACTGTTATATCAGGTCTTCTTATAGATATTGTGATGACATAATTTTCTTTAATTTGCATAGCAATATTAATAGATAAAATACTATTATTCTTCTAAGTTCACAGATGGAAACATGAAGAAACAGAAATTTAAGTAATTTTTACACGAACTAGTGTAAAAATCTAGAATTAAGATTTTTCTCAAGATTGCTTAATTATTAAATAATTACTTGAATTTGCATATATTAATTACTAGTAATATTGATCTTCTTTCAACAATATTTATCAGCCATTCTATTTTTTTAGTAATTTGCCTTTTTATAAGCTTTATTCCTTTTCTTTTTAGATTGTTTTTATTTATACATCAACTTCATTTTCATTAATTTCAGTTCCTATACTAACCGGAAGTCCTAGTTTTGCCTTTCTAAAATAAAAAACGCACACTGGGTCAGATTTTATCATTTGTTATTCTATCATGTCACCTCCTTCAGAGACATAGCAAACTGCTCTGTTAAAGACTCTTTACTGATGTGTGGGGAATGCCATATTGTTTGTTATGGAGAAAAAAATGAAATCCATTGTGAATAAGAGGTTTACTTGAATGAAGCATTTGTAATTCGAAGTCTTGGGGAAGAGTGAAACTTCAAGTGCTGGGGGCTGGGGAGTAAACATATGGACTCTCTTTTTAAACATGACTTATTGAGGCACTTAAAATTTATTTTTAAGTCATACATAAAATCACAAAAGTGGTACATAATGGGGTAATTTGTGATGGTTCAATACATGTATACATTGTGCAATATTTAAGTCAATTCAAGCATCTATTTCTTCAAACCTTTATTATTTTTATAGTGAAAACATTCAAAATCCTTTCTAGGTTTTAAAAATATATAGTTCATTTTCATTATCTACAGTTACCTTACTAAGCTACAGTTTACCAGAATATATTATGCCTGTTTAACTATAACTGAGTACAATTGATCTTTCCATTCCTCCCTCCCACTTCTAGTTTCCCCAGCCTCTAGTAACCATCATTCGGCTCTCAACTTCTTTCGATTTTTTTTTAATGTTACACTTATGAATGAGATCATGTGGTACTTGACTTTCTATATCTGGCTTACTTCACTTAACATTATGACCTCTAGTTCCAACTATGGTGTTGCAAATGACAGTACTATTTAATGGTTAAATATTATTTTGTTGTGTATGCCTACTGTATTTTCTTTCTTCATTCATCATTTGATGACACTTAGGTTCTTTCCATTTCTTAACTATCTTAAATACTGTTGCAATAAAACTGGAATGCATGTAGATACCTGTTTTATATACTGATTTCATTTCCTTTGCAGATATCCTCAGTAGTGGGACTACTGGATGATATGGTAGTTCTATTTCTAATAATCTGATAAACTTTCACATTGTTTTCCATTTTGGCTAAAATCTATGTTCCCACCGAGAGTATTTGGGGGTTTCCTTTCCACCACATTTTTGAGAGCAATTTTTATCTTTTGTCCTTTGGATAATAGCCACTCCTAATGAAATGAGGTGGATCTTATTGTGGTTTTAATTTACATTTCTCCAATGGTTAGTGATGTGGAACCTTTTTCATACACTTTTTCATTATTTGTATGTATTATTTTGAGAAATGTGTATTTAGATCAATTGTCCATTTGTAAAATAGAGTTATCTGGTTTTTTGCTACAGGGTTTTAACTAAATTGTTTTTCCTATAGAATAACTTATCTCTTCTGAATATTAACCACTGTTGGATGTGTAGTTTAAAATACTTTTTCCCATTCTGTAAGCGGTCACATTTTTTTTTCTATTGATTCTGTCTTTTTTAGAGTTTTGTTTTTTTCTTTTTTGTATTTTTTAAGTTTGATATAATCCCATCTTTTTAAATTGTTTTAATACAATATAATCAATATTTTAAGCTCCTAATGCATTCAAGCTAAACTACATCCCTACCATGTGAACAATAGGGGAAAAAGAAAAAACTCATAAAACATTATTTCTATCCTGAAATGTAAAGTCTGATTGAAGGAGCTATTCCAACACAACTGAATTCTTTAGAAAATTATGTAAAGAAACACATAAAGGCCTACATAAAGTGAATAATACTATGTCTATGCTAAAAATAGTTAGGAAATATGGGTTTTAGAAGATATTTCAGATATTTTAATGTCTCCATAGGAAAACAAATATTATATGAATATAGAATTAAATTGACTATGCTATTTAAAGTAAAACTATTTCAGAATTATTGTTTGAACATAGCTTCTGCCTTAAATCCTACAGGTATGATCATAAATAGGAAATAGTTTTCTCTCAAAATTATGGTAAAGAATGCTGTCTAGTAAAATACATGAAAATTGATTAAGTCATGCATAATCTCAGTCCATGCTAATTATCCTTGTACTATAAAAATATTGTAAGATTATGCATTAGAATGTTACCAAATGAGTATATTTTGGAAGATGGAAATAAGTGTGGTTTTATTTTTTACTTTCTCCTTTGATTTCATTTATATTTCTAACTTGCTTTTTATGATCCTACATTACTTTAAAGGATATCCATCTACAGTATACTTGCTTAAGTAATTTTAGGACATCCATATATCAAAATATTGTTAAATGTTGAAAATAAATTGAAGCATTCTCTAGTTGGCAAGATAGAAAATCTTCCAAGATATAAAAGTTAGGATAAACAAGGTAAATAACATATATAGGTATTCTTGTTGGTACTTATTTAACAAGGATGTATGTATTTGCCTGCCCCTGTGTGTGTGTGTAGGTGCATAAAATTGTTCCATTGAAAATGTCTTTAGACATATGTTTTAAAAGACGTAAGCTTTTAAACTGTTCCTTGAAAATATAAAATTCTTTAGTCAACAAAATTCAAGAATTTAAAACTTTTTAATGAAAATTATTCTATAAGCCTAGAAACAAATGATATACTTAGAGATAATATACTTTAAATCTGTAAGCAATAATTATTATGGAGGTTTACATGGGAATATACATATATTTCTTTGTACACAGCAAAAAATAAAATTTCAAGATTCTACACTATGTGTCCTTGGGAAAGATGAAAATTATATAGGAGTCTTTGCAATTTGCCACCTTCTGATATAATCCCTGGTTATTTCATCTTTTGGCATCCATATAATTATGAAAATCTCAAAGCAGCATGTATGAGTTTTGTTTGTTGGCTGGTAACATTCTTAGGAAAATAAATGCATAATTATTTGTTTTAAGAAAGTAAATGCACAGTTTTATTTTAGAATTGTTGAATCACAGGTGAAGGTTCAAAGTATTTACTAAACCTAACAACTTTAATTACTAAAAAGACAAAGCATAACCCTAATTTTGATTTTTATTAAAATTTTTCATAAAGTTTCTAAGGACCCTTAAGTGACAATAAGTTCTTAAATGTTTGAAAAGAAACTGAGGTTGCATAAGGAAATGGAAGTTAAGTTGGTTTAACCTCAATTTTAATCATAAATGTGGAAATAGAACTTTACACTTTGTGGGTATATTTGAGTGTTGGAGATGTATGAGATTCCTGAAGAATATCCATCCTCTATAACCCTGTTCTTATGTACTTGTCAAGCTACTTACTATGAGAAAAATACCTTTTCTGGAACTGATCCAAATAGGATTTTTCAAGGGATTTCAGAGTCCTTACTATTATATTTAGAATAAATTCTAAATGCTAGTGCATGAGCCCCAAGGTTTTTCACCCCAAACTCACTTTTCAGCCACAATGTTTATATTTTTCCTACATGCCCTGTCTTCCCAGCACACAGAAATATTATTTCTTGCCCAAATGCAATGAAATTTCACATTTCTGCCACTTTGTGCCTTACCTTTACTTTCTTTTCGGCCTTAGAAAGTGTTGTTAGTTTTTTAAATATTTATTGAGCTACTATCAAATGCTTTTCAATATTTAAGTGATTGAGATCCATGCGTGAACAAAATATAGTTTCTAATTTTTAAAATGCTAGTATTTTGGCAGAGATACAGACAAAATAAACATGAAGGAGAAAACTATATAATGTTATGAAATAAAAATTTTATGTAAAAAGATTTAAATCAGAGTAAGAAAAACTTTATTGCATGAATAAGTCATTGGAGAAGGATTGTGAGAAGGCAGTTTGTAGTAAGAAACCAGGAGTTCAGAGAAAATCTCACTGAAATGTAAAATTTGAGCCAGATTTTAAGTGCAATCATGACAGATGTTAGTGGTAAGTCCCTTATGCAGTCATCCAAATTTAGATGATCTTAATTTAATACATGGTGTGTACTCTCCAATCATGACTACTATATTCACAGTGTATTACAACTTACCATAAGTACAGAAATTAATTGTGTTGTATCATTTAAAAATAGCAGAAGTCCAATTGATATTTTCAGTTTAAGAGTCTTGTGCTTCATTCCTATCACTCAGGAAATGGGATCTAGCTGTGAGTTTATTTAATCCAGAGTCCCAAGATGAATTTGCCCACATGGTTCACTTGGCAATCTTGCATTTTTTTAAGAACCTGGCCTTAATATGTTAATTTGATTTTACTTACCTCAGTAAACACACTCACTCATCTCAAAGAGGTAATGTCACCAAGTTTTACTGAATTTTTCTCCAAAGTTTGTTATATGTAACATGCTACTTCAAAATAACAACATTCTTGCATTGTTTTGAAAATATTTTAAAATCAAAGCTATAGAAATTGGAATAAGAATGCATATTATTTAACTATTTTCTCAGGAGAAATTTAAAAATCAGAAAATACCCTCTTATATGCACATGTCTATGAAAAGTCACTTATAACCATGGATTTTCATGTTTGTTGAAGTATATACCAGGGAAAAACTCTTACAAAATTTGTCTTTTAATTTTGAAATGGCCTAGATATATCAAATATAATGAGGGGCCATCATCCATTGTTCTAACTGGAAGAATATATAGAGCTGATTCTGCAGAATTTTCTTCATATTGATCTTTAAATGTATAGTGTTGTTCTAAAAAATGTATTTTATATTGAACAAGAAATACTTTAAGAAAGCTTGAGTGAGTCACCATGCAAAACTTTTACTCTTCCTGTTTAAAGTCACCAAATGCAGAGAATGGCAAAAAATATGCGCTTACCATTTTCTAATTCTTAATATCAGGCACTACATTTTTAGTTTAAGCATATTAATCAGAAACATGTCCTAGTAACCAAAACTACTGTTGAATATACTATGAATAAGGATCTATGATTGTAAATGTTGCAACACGGTTGTTTGTACTAGTTTTAGCATTAGGCAGAAGAATATTCAAATTTTTACATACATTTCATGATTTTAGGCTTAAGACAGTGAGAAACAATGACTGCTAAAGACCATGTATGAATGCCTGATGAAGTGGGTGTGGTAGAACACACCTGTAATCCCAGCAGCTTCACAAGGTCAAAGCCAGCCTCAGCAACTTAGTGAGGCCCTAAGCAACTCAGCAAGACCCTGACTCAAAATTAAAAAGAAAAAAAAAGGTGTGGTTTAGTGGTTTAGCACCCCTGGTACCAAAAAATCCCAAACAAACAAAAAACAAAAACAAAAAATCCTGATCAATTCAGGTAATGTTCATGTAAACATAGAAGGGATATCCATGAAAATTAGGTGGTAGAGGTTGGCTTCTGGATAGCTATTGTCATCATTACCAATTAAAATAGATGTTTTGGTTTGGCTTTATTGGTTACTATTATTGTTTTCATATTTAATGATTTATGAATCATCTGGGCTCAATGGTGCATGCCTGTGATACCACCAAATTGATAGACTGAAGCAGGAGGATTGCAAGTTCAAAGCCTGGCTCAATAAACAGGCTTTAAGCAAGATTCTGTCTCCAAAAAAAAAAATTAAAAATTATGAATCATCTTCTAACTCTAAAAAGAAACTCTTGAAGAATTTAATTGTATCAGTAGATATATATTGCTTTATAATACCCTTTCTTGTAATAATATACATTAAATATTTCCTAAATATTTTGTTTAAGTTATATCTTAAACATTTTGGTGAGAAATTAAGAAAGATCTTTCTCATTTTTTTTGTTAGTGCTTTATTCTATTTTAAAACAGGTTTGGGGTTCATTCTATTGTATGGCTTAAAATTTCATCTTGAATTTATCTGTCATCCTTGATAGTATATGGATGATTCCCACATTAAGTATGAAGATACAACCAGTCCATCAAGAATTGTGCATGCATGGTGTTTAATTTTGGGTAAATACCATGAGGAGATGCATTTTTTATTTAATATTTTATGTAATATTATCCTTTATATGTTTCTTTGCAGAAGAGTATTTCTTACTGGTATTGTGTTCATTAAACAAAATAAAATGGATCCACTTCCTCAAGCTTGCTAAAAACATGGCAAGTTGTCTAATTTCTACAACCCTTTATGTTCTTATCTGTATAATGGATATAATTGTGTAATACCTACCTTGGGGCTCTTATGAGCTTTCAGACTGTACTTACTCATTAATGAATATATAATAACTATACTTCTTCTTGTTATGTAATTTTTTATGAGCGAGTAATCAGACATTCTGAATAATGTTAACACCTTCTATCTCGACACAGCTTTGGTCAAGGAGAAGGTCTCGAATTCTGGATAGAGAAAAAAGTTTTATAAAGCCTTATGACTTCCTATGACAGCTTAGACCATTATCTCTGGAGTTCGATTGCATTGGTTTGAACATTAGATGCATTACTTAGTATATGAGATATTGAGCAATTTACACAAGTACTTTAAGCCTCATTTTCTAACATGCAAATGAATATAACAGCAGTACATAATTCAAATAACATATAAACATTAAAAATTGTAGCTACTTTTATTATTGTCACCTAACTGGACCTTAATATGGGTAGTGAGCTTATCTCCATGAAGGATAAATTCCAAAACTTCTGAATTGCTGAAGGTATCACTGCTGACACCATCTATCAGTGCACATCTATAACAGACCTCTGCCCTCTACACTGTGCACATAAAACTTCTTCATACCTTAGGAATATTTAATTTTGACCTCTGGGATCTGCTCTGGTATGCAAACCTGAAAATGACAGCACTATCTTTTGTCCATTTTCTTTTCTAACCTCAAATTTTATTTTTCTAAGTATGTGAAAAATTAACTTTAATTAAAAATAATTAACTCCAGAGGACAAAAAAAATTACCTTTATAAAAGGATGTTACCAATTGATCCCTAGTTTAAGGAGCCATCGCATGTCTGGTTTATATAATTTATGAGTGTTTTTTTATTACACCAGTTATTGGAAATCGATAAAACAAATTCCTTCTCGTGATTCAAATAAGATGAAAATAATTTTCTGGTTTAGTCATAATTTTATCAAGACTAAAACTTCACTTTGTTATTGTTTTCTGTACTTGCACCTGCTTTTGTAGTATTTTCCAAAACATCATAACTGTGCATCCAAAACAAAAGAGATAGTCTGGAGAATGGAGATATGTTGGGGGAGGAGACAGAAACATGGTGAACAAGATTTTCATTCAAGTTTTAACAGCTTGAATAGTCACATGCCTTAGTAGAGAGAATTAAAATATGATATGCCTAAAGGATATTTGTACCACATCACCACTTATTTGAAGTAAACTGATTTTTTAGTGTGCCTGTGATGTAGTACAAAACAATTAATTGATTTTGGATATTCTCCTAGAACATTTTCCCACCCTTTACCAAATATACTAAGTGATAACATAAGGAAGTTATGCAGGAAATTATCACATCTGATGGAAATCTATCAGGAAATTAGGGCATATGTATGGATAATGAATTTATCCAAATTTAGTTTTGGCCACAACTCAAAAGGCCAGGCTTACAGTTGCCAAATTGCCACCTGTGCCCTATATACCACAGGTGTTCAGGCCTTCAGCACAATTTTTCTTCCTAAAGATTTCTGGGCCAACAACATTCACACACACTCCAGTATGAGCTCATGTACAGAATAGGTGGTCCTTTCTGGACCAAACGTTGATGTTCACCTTGACTTTAAACGTTTTCTAATCTCTTTCTCTAGGAAAATAATAACATCAGAAGAGTATAGCTCTGTATTGGTTAGAATTAGAATCAATTATTATTAGAGGTGGAAGATGACAATGAGAATCCAGGAGTTATATGACAGCTCCTAGGTCGGCAAGAAACAAGGCCAATTCTTTATCTCTGCTCCATCAATCTTAGCTTGTGATTTCCATTATCAAGGTTACATTATAGTCACAAAATAATGAACTGCTCAATCTCTCACTATCATGTTCTCATTCTAATAGGAAGAAAGGGGAAGAGCAGAAGGTGACCCCTTCTTTGAGTCAGCCCCTTCTTCTTAACAAATTTTCAGGAAGCCCCAATGAAGTACTCTGTTCATATATCATTGCCTACTCCTATCTGTAAAGGAAACTAGAATATGCAATTTATAACTAGAAACTTTACTCATACCATCATAATAAAGTCACTATAGGGAAGAAAACGTTTTGGATAGGCAACCAGGAGTTTCTACTATTTACTCTTATTTTTTAGAAAAAATATTTTTAGTTGTAGATAGACACAATACCTTTATTTTATTTATTTTAATGTGGTGCTGAGGACTGAACCCAGTGCCTCACACATGCTAGACAAGAGCTCTACCAACAGAGCCACAACCCCAGCCCCTCTACCCTCTACTATTTACTCTTTTACATTTAAGTTAGATCAATTATCTAAAAATGTTTCAGCAAATTGATATAGCTCAGAACTTCTTAAAGTTGTGCTAAGTTGAAGGACAATTGACATGTACTAAGGATGTTCAAATTTTAGTTTGTCAAATTTCATTCTTTTTAAGGCCTTGTGGTCTTTTTAAAGGCTTTTTATATGATTTATCTACTCATCCATTGATGGACATTTAGATTGCTTCTCTATCTTGGCTGTTGTGAATAATGTGGGGATGAGCATGAGAATGAAAGTATCTCTTCAGCATGGTGACCTCAGTTCATAATAATGTGTCATGTGTTTCAAAATTGCCAAAATAATATATTTTAACACTCTTACAATAAAAATAAATAAATTGGTGATGGGATAGATGTGTTAATTAGTTTGATTGAATATTTCTGCAACATATACCTAGATCAAAACATCACACTGTACCACGTAAATATACACAATCATTTGTTAATTTAAAAAATAATAGTTTAAGTTTAATTTACAAAAGAACATAACAGGGGTTTGCTTAAAATATAGCTTCCAGGATTCTTGATCCACAGGGCTGGCTGAGGCTCAGAAGTTCCTTTGCACGTCTCTGAACCATATTATACTTATTGCTGCATCATCCCCAGGCTGTGTTGCTGGAAAGTCTTTCTGATATTTCTTGAAAGTATCAAGTCCAGATACTTTTGTAAAAGCTTAATGGTGGCAATCTCTTGAAGTGGGAGTGAGGCATGTAGTGTTGGAAGCTACAAAAGTAAAGCTCTTTAGATAATATTGAGAATATGCCTCTAGTGCATATGAAAGAGCTGAGCAGGTGTACACTGGGTTGGGGGCATGAGGCCTCTTTCCCTATCATTTGGTGTCACTATGTGTGAACTTGCTTATGTTCCAGTTCCTGACGTAGCACCACACGGAAGAACAGCAAATATCTGAAATGCTCCAATTCATGCCTGGACTTTGTCCTTTTTTTTCCTTTTTATAAATCTTTCCTAGGTCTTCCTAATAGTGGATTCCGGGTTTCATTTATCAGATAAATGATAGATAACAAGACAAGAAAGAATAAATGGTTCTCTTGAAGGGAATATGTAAACAGTCACCATCCTAGCTGGGATCCTATGTGGAACATTTATCAATGCCTAGCTATTTTTTTTTGTTTCAATCAATCATCCACAAAACTCTTCAAAGTGGATATTTTGTCATTTCCATGTTACAGGTGAAGAAATAGATTGAGAGTAAACCACTGAAAACTACAGTTGCTAACAGAGGTAGATAGTTTTACATGTGATTTGGCTTCAGAGATATGTTCCTTTGACTTTGCTGTAATTGGCATAGTGGAAAAGTAGATTTCAAAAGAAAAATGAATAGATGAATATGGAAAAGCCAAGAGAGGAAAGCCAGGCTGTTCACAGTCATATGTCCCCAAAAGAGCTCCCACCCCTCCTTTCCCTCCAGATCCTCCATTAACAGACCAAATCATTTCCTTTTAATTTCAGCAGCAACAACATCATTCCTGCTCATTTCCAGTCTTCAGTCCTCCTGTCACTAATCTAACCAAAGTTTCCTGTCATAGCTTGAATCAATCCTCATTCCTTTTCAAACTCTGCCACCCTTTCCCCATCTCCTTTCAAATTTGATTCTACTTTGTTTATTCATTCTGAACCCTGTGACTTTTAGTTTCCATCTGAGTGAATCATGAGAAAATTCAAAGAAGATAAATGTAAAGATCATATCTAGCTTTTAACCTTAATTAGAAGGACCATGGAGATCCAGGTTTTAAGTCCTCCATTTTCCCAACAGGAAAAAAAAATATGCCAGACACATCGTTGTAGGTGTTCATGGTAGTGGTCAGCAGCCATTGATATTAATTTCTCTTCTATCATGGGATGGCTTCAATTCTCCTTTCTGTTAGTGCCAATAGAAGGAGTAACACTGGGATATTTTTTGCTGTTCTAAAGACATGATCTCTCTTATCTTCATTTTTCTTCTTAACCTGTGCTCTCACATTGATCTGAGTATCTTGAGTGAGAAGATAGAGTAATGGTGAGTCAACTCTCTTCTCTGCCATTAACCAACAGCATGGATTTGCAGGTATTATTTAAACTCTAAACCATCTCTTTAGGCAATAAAATATTGAGAGTATTAAATTAGAGTTTTCTGAATATGCAGAAAGAAAATCTTCAAAATTCACTTGGCGTGATGTTTTAAAAAGTATTAGATTAGCTATAATACAAGAAATGCTTCCAAATAAATCTGTAATTCTATTGGCATCCCGACAAAGGTACACATAGTTCAATGTCCCTAATATTATAGATAAATTGCCTTCTTTGTACGTTTCTTGTAGTCTGCTGACTCTGTAAAGAAAACATAAAGCAAATCATAGCCTGTTTCCTCAAGGCTGAGTTAAGAAAGGTTGCTAGTTCATTAGTGGAATTGAATAGAATCACACTTAGTTTAAAAATCTCCCCTATTTGTGTCTGGATTTTTATTCTTGATCTTCCCAGAGAATTTTGTGTCCATTGTGAGCATTTTTCAGGAGTTAGGTCATGATCTATGTGCTTCCTTTGCATTTGAGAGTATTGGTCTCAGAAGAAGCCACTGTGTCCGACATGCTCATATGTTCTGTCTTTGAAGGTGACAAGTATTCATGTAAATGTTTTGTTTTCAGCTGGATTTCACAAGCTTGAACTTGGAAGAGTCTTCTGTGGATGCGAAGTCTTACCCACTTTCTAGGATTCATTATTTAACAAACATATATTAAGAGATAATATTATGTCAAGTGATTAAAGTTTAGAGAAATATATACTGTATTTATGTTAAAAATTAGAAGATTAGCTAGCCTGTGGAAACTAGAGAATGGAAATATTAAGAAACTGATGAGTCTTTGTGTTAGAATTGGCTTCATAGAATAGGTTTCTAGAATTAGAAGCACAGGTAGGCTTTCAGTAAGTGAGGTTCAATGATAGGGACTTTCACTAAGAACACGCATGGAAAGATATAAAGTATGGGAAAAATTTTGTGAGAATATAAACAACTCAATTAGGCATAGTAAAGAGTGCATCTGAAAGTTTATTTTGGCACCTTGAGACTGAAGCCATTAGTTTTAGAAACACATCTGTCATTGATTCTGTCGTTGATTTACAGAATATATTGAGGTAAGAGATGGTTTGTGAATGGATCAGTTAAAGATATAATACAATAGTAAAGAAAGAGAATTTGTTTCTGATTCTAAAAGAATTCTAGAAAGAATGTGTTCATGTATTATTGTACAATTCCAAGGTTAAGAGAAACTTTAAAAAAAGCCAAAAAAATTATTTACAATGATCTCAATGATTTTTTAACCAAGTGGGGTTTAAGTAGTACCATAGACTTAAGTTATAAATATAGAATAGAATTTCAATAAAATCATGAAAGGAGATAAAAAAAGGAATGGGTTATAAGACTAGTTTAGCAAATCATAGATATTTATGAATATTCCACTTATTTCACAGCTAAGCTTTAAAATTTATTTGCTAGATTTTACACTATCCTCTTCATTTCTCTCAGGATTAATGTCTACAGATGTGTAGGTACAAATGTGATTCATCTTTTTGTAGTAAAGCTATTCTCTTCACAAAATATAATATTTTGTAGATTACCTTCATCTCCTTTTTCCCTGCTCTTCTTTCTCCTTCCTGTAAGCTGCTAAATTAGCTAATTATTGTTTATCTGTGTTATAAATTACTTTAAAATTCTCAGACTGAAAGTAGTCAAAAATTAATAAACAAACATATACTCTCAAGTATTAATATGAATGAGAGAAGCTAATTAAAATGAAGATGACTAGGGCAGATTCTCAAAGAGACCAATGAAGTATTGCTTTCTGAGTCAAACCAATGTTAACTTTTCCAAGAACCTTGGAGGATTCTAATGTATGTGGTCTGCTGGCCACATTTTTTGAAGCAAGTTTAATATTTATTTTCTTCACAAACAAAAGAGTCATTTTAATTGTGTAAGTCTACAAATCAGGGACATGTTTTATATTTAGTAAGATTTTCACAATTCAGTTGTATAGCAACCTGAGAACATTAGCTGGATTTTGTTGCTGTTTTACCACATTAGTGAAATATCACTCTAGAGACAGATGTGTAGTGGGTATTAGTAAAATGAGATAACTTAGAGATTAAAACAGATTTTATCAAACTTTTTTGCAGGATGAGATCATTGATTTTTCCTCCGTGTACTGGGCATTAAATGCAGAGTACTCTACTGCTAAGCTTCAACCTTATCTCTCTCTCTTTTTTTTAATTTTAATTTTAATCTTTTCTTATTTTTGAGACCAGGTCTTGACAAGTTGCTGAGACTGGCCTATGACTTGCAGTCCTCTTTCCTCAGTCTTCTGAGTGACTGGAATTATAAGCAGATGCCACCACAACAGCTAAAATTGATAATTTTGGTAATAATTACAATAGGCATTTTATAATTTGAATAAAGTGCTATAATATATAGTATACCCTAGAAATCTTGAAAGTTGTTTGTCCACCACTACTAGGTGAAGAGTTTTGAATTAGGATTAATGGAACGAGATGTCAGCCAGCAGAGTATAGGACAAGGAATGAGGTGACTGAACAGGAATCCATAAGAAGTGCTCAGGAGAGAAGTGATATGCTCCAATGAGAATGAGGAAAGAGCATAGTCTCAACAAAGGCTTCAAATGTGAAGACAATTCCAAAGGGGTGGATGAAAGAGAATTCTCTAGTTTGACAACTAAACGAAACATAAGAAATTATTAACGGTCCCTTATTACTACCTTTAAACGGCTCAAGTTAGTGCCACTGTACTGAAATCAAGTTACCAAAGGTAAAATCATTCTTAGAGTATAATGTATTATATGGCCCTTCATTTACTGTATTATAGAAAATGGTTCAAAAGATAATTGGGGTGTAAATCTTTCACTTAATGTTGATTATGCTAAAGAAAACAGATTTTATAATAGAAGCATGGGCAGGATGCCACAGAGATCCAACGGCCATAAGGGCAAAAGATTAGCAATTTCTAAGGCAACTATTTTAAGTTTTTATAATAATACTAGAGTTGAAGTTAAAAAAATTTAATACTGATGTGGTCATCATTTCCATTTATTTAACACCAAAAATAGAGCAAATGGCTAGTAAACAATGTAAGTTTTATATTTCCAAAACTCACAAGACTCACTAAGTTGGAGAAATGAAAACATTTTTCCTAATCCTGAGCACTAAATGTAATGTTTAGAAATGTAGTATTATTAGGTATAGCCCTTCTGTATGCAAAGATTGTCTTCATTACTTATGCTGGACTGAGAACTACTGGAATAACTACTTTCACATCTCATCATCTGATGTAGAAAACTGAGTGAATAACAATAAATTTACTGAGAAATTTTAGTGAAAATTTTAGAACTTCAGTGAAAATTTAAGTATTTCCAGAATTTAACAAATTTTCATGATGTATATCTAACAATATTATTTATCAAAATTGCTATGAATTGAATTTTCCTTAGTTCTTAGTTTCTTTCATTCATATTAATGTGTGCACTCTAAGTAGATACATTTGACAGTACTTATGAAGCCATCTTTTTCTTTTCCATATTTTTTTTGCATTTCCTCATCCACCTTTTCCTGTTGTATTACTATTTGTATCATTTTCTTGAAATTGAGAAAATGGAACATATCCAATTTCTTAAACTTTGGATTGTCTTTCTAGATTTTTCTTGATCTATTTCTAAGTTAAGAATTAACAATAATAGCAACTAGATAAACATCTAAGAATTATTAAGATAGGACACTATGAGTAGATATTTATGACAACTATTTCTGGATGATAATAAAATTATAAAGTCAGCTTAATAGCAAGTTCTTGGTAAAAAAAAGGCATGTTTAAGAAAAGTGTACAGACCTTATATATGTATATGTAGTTATGTTTAATTAAAATTTACTTATATGGACAAGGAATTTAGCTAGGAAAGATTCAAAGATAAAAAGTTGAAATGTTTCAAGTTTAATATGGATTTCTAAAACTAAATACCAGAACATAAAACACGAACATGCCCATGAAAAATATTAGTTTAGTTCACTAAATCACAATGAACATCTGAGAAATTTGAAATAAATGTGGGTTTGTTTAGCTGTTTCTGGGAACTAGTATAACAAGGATTGTTTTAGAACAAAAAATAAATTGCCAATAGTATCTTTTTTTTTTTTTTTTTGATTTAAAAAAAATTTTTTTTGGTACCGGGGATTGAACTCAGGAGTACTTTACCACTGAGCCACATCCCCAGCCCTATTTTGTGTTTTATCTAGAGACAGGGTCTCACAGAGTTGCTTAGCACCTCGCTGTTGCTGAGGCTGGCTTTGAACTCGCGATTCTCCTGTCTCAGCCTCCCAAAGTGCTGGGATTACAGGTGTGCACCACCGCACCCAGCGGCCAATAGTATCTTAATACTGTTAAAATTGTCTGAAAAGATTCTTTTTAATATTACCATGTAAAATCATATAATAAGAATTATTACTATTCAAGGCATGCATGCTGCATGCTGAAAGTCATTGCATTTATTAATTACCATAACTTTTAGGAGGAAGTAATTTTTTTCTGCCTTTATAGGTCAAAAGACTGAGGCTTAGAAAGGTTAAGTTACTTATTACACATTGTTCAGGAAGTGGCAGTCGTGAGTCAAATCACGATTTCTCCAGTAACAAAATCCATACAAAATATGAAGTTTATGTTGCTTTCAAAATATGCATATCACTAAAATTCTGCATAGATTAAAATAATTCAGAAAAGTTCATGAAAGCTGTATGTTAATGAGCAGATGAGGGGAAATTTGGCTGCAGTATAATTAATATTATAGAGGAAAACCAGCCTTTGCACAGTAGATTACCCTTTTCACTCCTTCTTTCTATATTTCAATGAGAAATTGCCAGCATAAGCCACTGATCTAATCCCTGCTATGAATAAATACTTCATCTATATTTAGTAAAATAAATTTCAGTATGTTACATCAAACATTGAGCTCTTTAGATTTTTAGATCGATTTCTATATTAAGCTTCTAAAGATAAGTATTTTAAAGAATGATAGACTATTTTCCTTTTGATAATATATGTTATCATGGTTGGCAGGAAATTTTCCTTGGTGATTTTCCTTTATCCAGTGTGCTTCCTAGAAAATTCCTCCACATGGTCAGAACAGCTTATCTCATGAGGAAACAGACTTCTAACTTGAAAATTTGGGAGAATACTGACCAAGCCAATATGGAAAACGCTGAAGAAAAGAGCCAAATACCTGTGCATTTTCCCTAAGGAGGATTTTAGAATACTTTGTAATTTGACTATTCATAATGAACGTACCAATTTGTCTATTTTGTAATTATACATTTTCAAAAACAGTGTAATACAATCTAGAAGGTCAGAGTTTACTTGTTTTAATTTTTTCTATTCTGAAAGTAGGATATAAAAAAAAGCCAAAGATAATCGTTGCATTGCTGTTGCATCTAACCTTGACACTTTGTGCTATGTTCTACATTTTAGTTTACCTTAAATAATTTTGGAAATAGTGTATAAAATATGATTCACAATTTAATTAACCATGGGAATATAATGAGACTGCCACATTAGATGAGGAAAAGGTTTCTTTTTGTAAGATTCTCATTTTGATTATGTGACCCAAAATTCAGCTTCCTGAATAATACGATAAGCCAATGAGCTATTAACTCATCTCTATTGCACTGATGCTACTTTAATGTTAACTATTTTGTAAGAACATAGAGCTATAAATTTATTTTTAAAACCTTTTTGATTTCTCTGATAATGAAATGTGAAATGGTAGAAAGAAAAAATGTACAAAATTATGACAAAGAAAAGTATTATTAATCTAATTATGATTATCATACTCATTTTCACCTATTCTATAGTCCTTTTGTAGAAATCTATGTTTGTAAAATATTGTTGGTCCCCAATATTTTGAAACATATTTTGAAACAAATTCTAAAATATTGTTTCAGAACAACATTTTATATAATGAGTCTTTTTTAGGTTATCTTTTCTCATTGTACATACTCTTCATGGCTGTCCCATTCATTCTCATTATTTTGGGTGTGGAGGGAAATTGGTAGGGTTGCCTTCATCCACGTATTTTCCAGCTGCCCACAGATCTGCACAGATCCTTAGAAGGATCTGATCTGAGGCTGGTTTACAGCTGTGTTGTCTTGGAACTCTTTTTTCTAAATTTTTAAAGCTTTTTAAATTTGTTCTTTTTAGTTACACATGACAGTATAATGTATTTTTACATATTTACAAACATGGAATATATCATATTCTAATTAGGATTTCAGTATTGTGGATTTACACAATGTTGAGGTTCACCATCGTGTATTCACATACATACATAGGAAAGTTACATCAGATTCATTCCACTGTCATTCCCTTTCTTATACCTGCTCCCTTCCCTTCATTCCCCTTTCTCTAACCCACTGAATTTTTATTCTTGCTCTCCTCCTTCCTTGTTGTGGGTTAGCATTCACATATCAAAGCGAACATTTGGCCTTTGGTTTTGGGGGATTGGCTTATTTCAGTTGGCATGATAGTTTCCAGATCCATTCATTTATTAGCAAATGTCATGGTCATTCCTCTTTATGACTGAGTGATATTCCATTGTGTACATAAACCACATTTCCAATGCTATTTGACTGAGGAAACTTTCATTTTCGTTTTTCAATGGCCTATAAATTATGTAGCAGGTTTTGGGGTTTTGAATGGTAATGAAATCAGCCTTTTTCGCATCCAAAGTCATGAGCCTTGGTGCAGTTTCTCTCAGCCAAAAAGGAAGGTGATCATTTTGTTTGCACAAAGGTGTTTTCAGCTTTCAAACCCCACATCTGTGGAGCTGAGTCTTACTGAGGATAACTTTATTCTTATGTCCACTTTTGATTTTAAATGTGTGCCATACAATGGCAGAATATGGCTACCAGTGTCACTGGTTCTATATATTTCAGTGTCTTCCAAATTATTTCTTCCTGCCAAAATTCTACTGAACATCATATTCCCATATCTAAATGACTTCTGAGTATTTCCGGTGGAGTAAGCTATAAGCAGTTTAATCTCAGAACATCACAAACTGAAAAGCTATTCTTTCTCCTCTGAATATTGCTCAATATTTCTTGTATTTAACGTAGATATCTCTACCACTTAAATATTACAAACAGAAAGCTGAAGCAACTGTGACTCTTTCTTCTGCATGCAGTTTATCACTAAGTACTGCCATATTTATTTATTAAATTGTTTTTCTTCCCCTTTGCTGTAGGTTTAGTTGCCATTATCTAAACTTGAGCTATTCCAACAAAAGCTTGTCTTGAAATTTTCCCATCCTCTCTCTGAACAATTTATATAAATTATTTTGTCATATTTCTTCTATAAATCAACTTCTGAGCACCATGCTGAGCAATATGTTATGTTCCTCAATCTTCACCCACTGAAAAATGTGCTCACTCTCCTAACCTTGAGCCATATACTGCTAAAATAACCGTAATCTACCTTCTACATTTTTATTTTGGTGAATCTCAAACTTCTCAATAAGGTGATAAAACTTACAGGTTTCTCTTTCTGGAAAGAATGTTCTAGTTAATTAATTTTGAGAAATTGTGGTATAACACAAATTGGTATCATTGACACAGTATGATTTATACCCGGGAGTTCAATTTTGAAATTATTTTGAATGTCATTGTCTGATGTATTTATAATGACTCATTTGAATATGCCTTAGGGTGCTACAAATACATGTTAAGAATAGTGTAGAGCTAAATTAGCTAGATCTGTGATGTTGTAAATTTATTTAAATTCTGATATTTGTAATTCAACAAGTATCCAGTAAGGTTTATAGAAAGTTAAAAATACAGGTGAAATAGTAGTAATACGATGAAAAACAATAATATTCCTTCTACATAAGGGGTGTGCACTCTACTAAAGAAGAGAGAAAAATGAACAGGTAATTATGCCCAAGCATCATAAATACTAAAATAAAACACAAGGAGCGGTGGGAAACTTGTGGAAGGATTTCTAGTAAAAGACACAGAGAAGGTTTTCTGGAGGAAATAAACAATAATTGTATTAAAAAGTCAGTTGAAATTTTAGAAAAGGTAAAAAACATGTCATCAAGAAATCCAGACACCCATGATCACTTTGATTACTTCATACCTTTTATTAATAAATGATGAGATGTTTAGATGTAGTTTAAAAATATAGGGTGATACAAAATGATTCATGAGCAATATTTATTGTTTTTATAATTTTTGAGCTTGTTCTAGATGCACAGATGTCATTTGAAAATTGCATTTGTTTGACTATTACAGCTTAGCTCCTCTTTTCATGTTGTTAATAAAGAAGTCTGTTAGGAAGGAAAAAACATCATTTGTTTATTTTAACATTATTTTATTTATTTATTGTTATGTAGTTCTGAGGATTGAACTCAGTGCTTCACATGTGTTAGGCAAGCTGTCTACCACTGAACCACAACCCCATCCCAAAACTCCATGTTCTTAAACAGTTAAAAACTACTTTGTTCATTTTTCAACGTACATTCCTCATATAAATATTTTTTATGTTGAACAAAGAAAACTCATATTTGTTGAAAATATAAGACTTCTAAACATTATACTTTATAGCTGTTGTCTTCTTCCTTAAGGGGATCTATCTATCTATCTATCTATCTATCTATCTATCTATCTCTCTATATATGTTTCTATATCTATACAGATATAGATATATAGCAATCCCCCAAATGGAATACAAGTGATGATGTCTCATAAATCATTTGTACTATTCCCATTTCCATATTCTGTTCTGGTTTCAGTAAAGGACAAATTTACATATTATATATTAGTAGCTATAAATTAAGACAAAACTATTAATAGAGAATGAAAAATTATTTCAAAATGCAAAATTATATTATCTTTCTCTGGAAGAATGTTGATACCACTTAGAATTAAATGAAATCCTGCCTTGAAGTGAATTTGCTGTGCATATTCTACTAAATCATTATAATTATGTCACAGTGGGAAACAAGTGTTGTTTTTTTTCCCTAATTTTCCAGTGGTGACAAGTAAAACATTATTTCCTTTTGAAAATACATTATTCACTTCAACAGCAAGGTAGATAAATCTTTTAATAGAACTGCCAATAGATAGGTTTTTGTGTTTTTTATAAATTTTTATGAGTAATTTGGCAATCACTAGGGATTGTACATATTCATTTAGATAGTTCAAAGAGTGAACTTTTTACAATTAGTTTTCAATAAATGCAGATAAGCTAAAATGTGCCAATGTGTCTTTGGTTTACACCCTTTATTATCCTGAACTTTGGGTTAAAAAGAAATATATATATATATATATATATATATATATATATATATATATATATGTATATATGTGTGTGTATTTAGACATATATACATACACACACAAATGCTGGTAGATTTTAGATTAATTTAGACTATTTCAACAAAATATAAACATAAACAGTTTGGCAGTTTCAGAGTCAGAGGATTTCATCACAGTGAATAATAAAATGCCTCAGAAGGTAAACAATATCTGTTTTGATTCTTATAGTTGTGGTGGTCAAGGCATTGTTTCTGACTTCCTTTATTTCCCCCTGTAAAAGGAGCAAGATGGATGCCATTTTCTGATGACTGTTGCAATTAAGAAACTATGGTTTTATAGATGTTGTTTCATGGAGTCTCTTGCCTAGGGCTGTATTGATGATGACATGTGAGAGCTATCTTTTAGTGAACACATATGTTTCACTAAAAACATATGGTTAAGTGCATCATATCTAAATTTAAGCACCACAGTCTTATGAAATAGGAATGGTTGGAGAGATACCAAGATAGTACTTTGTGACTATGGTTGCTGTCATGGACCAGGAGCATCTAGAACTGAGTTGAAACATCTTTACTTTCAGCTGTGACATTTCCTTCTCCGTCTCTCTTCTCCAAAGAGTACCAATCATAGCCTGATGTGTGATTATTAATGCATAGCTTTGGAATTCACCACTAAGTTGAAGGATGATGCATCCCTTAAAAATTTCCTTTCTGGGGTCAATTTCTATGCATCAATTTTTACATAAGATTAAGAGATAAAATATTTGATCTAAATTAATAAAAAATTAATTATATTATAAATGTTTTTAAATTATCTTGTGTAAATATGAGAAAAGGTTTACAATTTCCATTTAAATGGTAATTGTCTTACACATTGACAACTTAAATATTGCAAAACACTAACTATTAAAATACTACACTTGGAATGTAGCAGTTGTACACACAGGCCAGTATCTCTGAAGAAGCACTAGAGTTGTTTACTTCTGTTCTGCATCCATACCTTTGAGACTTTCTGCACCTTCTTGATCTTCTGACCTGCAGCTATGCCAAGTTTGCTATGGCATTCTTAGAAGCTCATATCACTCTTGACTTGGATAGTTTCTTGTGCTACCTGTCTCTATTTTTGTCTGAGTTTTCACCAGTGAATGTATCTAGTGAGGGCTGTCTTTGTGTTTTGTAGAAGGCTAACTTCTTATCTTATCCTCACATGTCAGAGACAAAAGAAGCAATGTCCCTGGTCTCTTCTTATGCAAGAATCAATCCCATCATGAGGACTCTGCCCTAGTGACTTAAATTCTTCCCAAAGGCTCCACTGCCTAATACCACACTATTGGGGCTTTGGACTTCAACATATGAATTTGGAATAGGAAGCAAAAACTCAGTTTCCTGAACTTCCCTATAAAGGGTAATTATCTCTAAACTCGGTAGATGGATAATAAGGATTCTAAAATATTTAAAAAGTCTTTGGCAATGTCTATATCTATAGGAATTTTGAGAATGCTGTTGTCTCTCTTTAAGCGTAAAAATATTGTCTTGTAGCTTTTCTCACATATGATTATAAAAAAAAATTTGTAAATATTTTCATTTAAAATTCAGTCCTAAAATTTATAATTTAACTTAAG
The DNA here is from genome assembly GCA_004024805.1 of Geosciurus inauris. Classification (NCBI taxonomy): domain Eukaryota; kingdom Metazoa; phylum Chordata; class Mammalia; order Rodentia; family Sciuridae; genus Geosciurus; species Geosciurus inauris. The sequence goes on along the minus strand of PVHX01004326.1, from coordinate 48,584 downwards.
CAGAATAGGCAACTCAGAAATTGCCTTTGGATATGGTATCTATTTCCTTTAGGAGATGCTAATTCTTTTTGAGGAGAGTTAGGCAAGGAGTTGTAACTATAGAGATAGAAATATTAAAAATATTCACCCTTAATAGTTTTAAAATAAAAATGCATATTTTTATCTGTTCATAAATCACTAAGCATAATACAAAAATATTATCATCTTTTCACTCTCATACTACATAAATATACCAAAGGAAAGAAAGAATGTGAAGGCTAGAATCAAGGCCGAATTTAGCAGAAAACATGACAATGATTTGTGAGTTTGAGTGCTGGATGAAAGCCCAGATAATAATGATAGTAACCTTTTGGACTCCTCCATTTAGAACTTGTCAAAAATACTGAATTCTATTGAGTTTAAATAGTGCCAACTCAATAGGAATAAGTCCAAATCTCATTTTTTTAGAGTGGATTTTGGCACAGAGGAGGTGTCTGTTATAAGCTAAGCCTGTTAGCTCAAATTAATATTGGACCCAGGACCCCATAAAACACAGTGGGGGTTATGTTGTCAGATTCAATATTAGTGGAGACTAAGTTTTTGGTTAATTCAAAATAGTCTCAGAAGCTATCATTTATGTACTATCATAAATGATATTGGCAATTGTAAAATATTTTTTTAAATTCAGCAATAGAGTAGGCATTCAGAATACAGAAATCAAGTTCCTCTGTTTAATAATTTGATGAATGTAGAACATATGACAAAATGACCATAAAAGTCATTTAAACTGTTTCCATACACTCATTATGTGTAGTCAAAATTTAATTAATCACTAGTTTATTTTATACACTCATTGTGTAAGCCACTATATTATTGGTAAAGAACAGAATCAGAACTTTCAATTAGCTTCCTTGAGAAATTACAGGAAAATAAATGTCTCAATAAAATTCTTCATATTTTTAAAAGCATAGAGGTTATTTTCAAATAAGTGTCATCTTGATTATAATTTTTTATTTTTCATATAAAATAAAATTGAATGAATGCTAATAGATAGTAGGTCTCATTCATCCATTCTTCTTTTCATTCAACATATTTTTATTCCAATTAACTATGTGTCAAATTCCTTGAGATTCAAAGACAGTAAGCTATAATCCATTCCATCAAATAGTTTATATTTTAATGGAGACAGTGGTTATATAACCCAGACTAGTGGGAATAGTGAATCATAAATTTTTCAGATGAGATGACAGAAGAAAATGGATGTGTAGGTACAGAGAAAGGGAAGAAGATGAGACTTGATAAGTAAGCAAATCATGAAGGGTCTTGTATGTTAAATTAAACTAACCAGCTTGGCCTTTATCCAAAATTTGATGGAGTGCTGTTACAACTTTTAACAGGGACGGTGGCATCAATATATTTGTGTGTCTGAAAGAAAATTACAATTGTGGGGTGGAAGAGGGCAAATCTAGATAGATGAAATCATTTGGGAGGTTTTTAAATAACTCAGGTGACAAATGATAATTGCCTAAAGTAAGGAATTCGTATTTCAAGAATTTTTACAGAAAAGATTTACAGAAGTTAGTTACCTGCCAATGGCAAGGGCTCAGAGTAAGTCTAACATTACCCTCAGGAGAGGCTATATTGAGGACTGATGTATACTATTCCATGTAGAGAATGAAGTATGCACGTGGAGTGTGAGATATTGACATAGTTTTGTGCATCTTCAGGTTGGCTTTATTGTCTATTTTAAAAGTAAGTGACTTGTCTTTGGTAGAAGGCAATTTCATGGAGTATTATAAGTAGTACTTGAAGTTATAGACATAGGATTTCTTTAAATGTACACTGAAACTTGAATATATTCATCTAGACATACCAGAGAATGAGCCTAGAGACATTTGCTATGAATGACCCAAGAAATGGGAAGCAAGAGAGAAACTTGCCTTTCAAAAACAGAAAGCAATGCCAAGAAAGCATCATGTACAATCTAGTGGATGTGTAGACAGGTCATCAAGTGTGGCTTACAAATTGCTCATTGCATTCAACAACTATAACACATGCCAATTTTACTGAGTATAGTTTCAGGTGATGGATTGAAGATACCAGCTTCCAAGATATTTAAATTTGAATGTAGGGGAAATGAAGAGCATGTGTTAATAACTTTTCAGTGTGTTTGAGAAGTAGACCTCAGTACAGTGGATGGAAAGGGATATCTGTTCAGTGTATATTGTTTAATATAGGAGAGGTTTAAGAATGCTTAAATGCTGGTAAGGGAAAACATAAATAGAATGCAAAGAAGAAAGGAGGTAATTAATAAAGCAAAGCTACTCAACAGAAAATTCAAGAGGGAAAATCAGAGATGGTGTTAAGAGAGCAAAAGAAACATATTGTGCTCCAAAATAAGAAGAAAAAAGAATTGATGTAGATATGTTTGTAAAGGACATATTTTATCGGTAAAATTGGCAGTTAATTATGCTCTTGTGATTATGATGAGCAGACTTGGCATGGAAACTTTGAGAGACATATGGGAAAGAACTAGCTGCCCTGGAGAATCAAATCTATGCTACCTGGGAATATGCCAATCTCAGCAGTGTTGAAAATCTAGTTGATTTCAAAACCATGATGTGGTTTTGTAGTTTTGTAGTCTCTATAAATATGTGGAAGATTATGTATAGGAGTGAGAATGGAGCTTAGAGCAGGTATTTCAGAAGAATATAGCAGAAGAGATGAGAATTAACAATCTTGATAAGATATTGGCTAAAATAAAGGATCTTTGCAGTAGACTGGAGAGGAAAGGCAGTTATGCTGAGTAAAGAGTCAGATAAATAGAACTTTGCAAAGGTTAGATACCTCAAACAATGAAAAACAAGTTCAGTGAGAATAAGATGATGAATAATAAAAGCCATATACAAAGAGATATGACAAGAGAAGAAAATTTTGCTGATTAATAGCTTCAATACAACAAACTACATTGACGCCAATGTCTGTATGTTATTGTCATGTGATGAAAAGTTTAACAATGATGACAGATATTCTGTAATTAGAGTGTCAACATTACAAAGGTTTTATGTCAGCTTAGTTTGTTATCAGTACATAAGGATTCTTTTCAAATCAGAGACTCTGTCTGTAATTTCAAACAATATTCACAAAAAAAGATAATCCCAAAGGTCCCCACATAGTAAATGGCCACATTTTTCCAAAATAAGAGGTTCTTCCTTCCTTCCTTCCTCCCACCTTTCTTCACATTCTGTTTTGTAAACTTGTCAAGGGGATTTTTTTTTTTTTTTTTTTTTTATCTTTATGTGGTGCTGAGGATCGAACCCAGTGCCTCCCGCGTGCTAGGCGAGCACGCTACCACTGCGCCACAACCCCAGCCCAAGGGGATGTTTTTTGAATGCAGTCCTTGACCTCTAGTGCTCACCATCTAGTGAAAACACAGACATGTAAACACATATTTGTAGCAACATATTAAACATTGTTACAGAGTTATGGAAGTACTGAGAGGAAGTACTTAATTCTCTCCCTAGAGAGGTAAGAAGTCTTTTCTGAGGAAGTGTTTGAGCCAAGTCTTGAAGTCAACATCAGGTTATGAGTTGGAAAAGGAAGGAGTAGATAGAAGGTGTTATTATCAGGATATAACAGCATGAAAACAAATGTGGGCCCTGATAAATGGGTTTGTGTGCAGAGCCCCATGGCAGCTTTGGTTTGCCTTACACATGAAATAGTTATAGAGGTAGGATGGCAGACAGCATAAGGTAGGTGCTGGTGCAGAAGGAACATCACAAAGGACCTTTGATGCCAGGCCAAGGGGTTTGGCTTCATAAAGAGTCTTTGGTATCTAATGAAATTTTTAGCAGGAAACTTACATGACCACATATGAATCATATAATTACATTTTTAATACCAAGTAGACTATATTATTTGAGGAAAACAATATCAGATTCTGTATAACTGATAATCTTATTGAAAAGTAATGATAGGGGGCTGGGGTTGTGGCTCAGTGGTAGAGCACTTGCCTTGCATGTGTGAGGCCCTGGGTTCGAATCTCAGCACCACATATAAATAAATGAATAAAATAAAAAAAAAAAGAAAAGAAAAGTAATAATAGGCATAGATTAACTGACAGGTTAAATCAATGTCAAGAAAACCCACATAATTTTATGAATGAGGGAAGGATTGGACAAACTGATTCTAAATCTATTTTGAAAAACAAGTGTGTGAAACAAACTATTTCCAAGGGGAAGTATTAAGGAAGGGAAGTTTAGAGGTAGAAAAATATACTGCAAAGGTAAACTAATCTAAATAATGGCTTATTTACATTTGAATTGATAAATAGTTCATTGAGAACAAATTAGTTATTCCAGGAAGAATGTGCGGTTTGTTTACGTAGAGTGATATAGAGTGTTTAATAACAGGCTTGACAATTCAAATGGCCGGGGAAAGCACATAAAGATTGTTGAGAAGATGACAAGTCACACTTTCACTCTTTGTACCCTAAGAATTCACATAATTAAATAACTGAATAAACAAATGGATATAACTGGCAAACTGAAGGGAAAAAGTTCAGAGGACTGTGTGAAGGCAATATCTTCAAAGTTTTTTCACAGGTTGAAAACCAATGGGATGAATGAAGGATGACACAAGAAGAGAAAAATGACGTCCTAGAATATGTTACAAAAGAGTTTGAAAAAAGAAGTGAGAGTTAATCTGTACAATGAAATCTTTTTTTTATTTTTATTTTTTTTAGTTGTAGATGGACACAATGTCTTAATTTTTTTATTGCTTTATATGTGGTGCTGAGGATTGAACCCAGGGCCTCACGCATGCGAGGCAAGCGCTCTACCGCTGAGCTACAATCCCAGCCCTAAATCTTTAAGACAGTTAAGAGTTGAAGTCAAAAGGCACATGGAGAACATAATAGAGCAGGAGGCCTGAACATAGAGAGGGATCTCAATTTAAGGTCAACGTGACACCACCATATGTGCTGCCCACTCTCTGCTTATACATAAAGAATCTGGCCAGGTTTTATTTATTGTTATGAAAACCTCTCCAGCCATTCAATGGATGAATTACCACATAGTTAAGAAAAGATATGGTATCACTAAGTGTTAAAAGGAATGGCATCAGGTCTTTAAGTATCTGTAAGAAAATTCTTTTCATTGCAGAATTCTATACTGGGACAAGATGTCATTCATTAAAAGGGAAAAAGAAGGACATTCTCAAACATATACCTACTTCCATAACCAATCCAGCCCCGCCTCATAAAGCTATAACTCACTAGGTGGGGCTGCTACAAGATGTGTTAGAAGGAACAGCAATTAATATAATTCTGGGGCAGATCCAAAGAGAAATGAATACTGATTAAAACAAGTGAGAGGTCTCTAGAGAAGAAAATGTGTGTGTTAGTGAGAGTCAAGAAGGGGGGATGCCATGAACAGTTATGATCCCAGTGCTTAACACTGTATTTTGTACATAGAAAATGTTTAACAAGTGGGTTTTGATGATAATAAAATTTAAACTTTCAAAAGTCAGACAGTATTTTTAAGGATCTTTCCCTATATATTAGTTTATGCAATGTACTTACAAAAATTATAATGGTTAAGTATTTTCAAAACGTCAGATAGTCTGGAAAATATCCAGATGCACTATTATCTGAATTGATAGAACACTGTAATTCACTCTTAGTTCTGGAAGATGTCCAACTAGTAAATCTGAAATTATGCCATTTTCCAATAGATCAATTCTTACTCAAGCATTTTGTGGGTTGCTAGCAGCATTGCCAACACTTGTTTATTTATTAAGATTTAGTTTCCTTTTGGGGGAGTTGCACTAATATGTTTCTCTCATTAGATTCTTCAAATGGTGGAATGTGTGTGTGTGGTTTTTCACTAAGATTTCTAGTTCTATTTTATTGGCTTCATACCAACTTCATGTACTTGGTGATTTCTATTGGAAGGCAAATAACAGGACAGAGTGCCAGCGCTGCTTTTTCTCCCAGAGCATCGTTGACAAAAAAGAAAGCACTCAAATAAATGAGTATTTCAACTTGACTGGCTCATCAGGCCAGAATAACAGGATGGTGTGCCAATGCATGATGTAACTTTGATGGCCACTACATAAAATATTATGCTGAAGTATTGTTTTCATCTTAACAGCTTTCTTTCTCTTCTCTCCTCTGTTGACTTCACCTGGCTAATGGTGCAATCCACTAGTTTTCACATAGGCTTTCTGGAATGAAAATGATGAGAATATGCTGGGAATGTAAAAAAGAACATTGTGCAATGTATTTAAATGGCCTCCTGTATTCTACTAAGGCATTATTTTTAGTATTGCATTTTTTATTTATTTTGTTTCACCAGCAAAGGTTTAAGAGAAATTGCTTATGTAAATAAGTTTTTAGGTCAGCTTTATCTTCCAGTGACAATGCTTATTATTAGTTTGGCATTGAATACCTGCATTTTTATTTTAAAAATCATATTTTCTTATTTTTAAAGTAAAGGATATTATAGAATTTTGTCAATGAAAAATCATTGTCTTAGTCTATTTCCTGTTGCTATAACATAATACCTAAGTCTGACTAATTTATAAAGGAAAGAGTTTTATTTTGGCTCGTGGTGCTGAAAGTTGTAAAACATGTCATTGGCATTTTCTCAGCTGCTGGTGAGAAAGGGCCTTATGCTGCATCAAATCATGGTGGAGAAGAACGGGGAATGGGACACATGTGGAAGGAATTATTAAGAAAGATGAAGAGAAAGAAACTTTAAATTCATTTTTCCCAAGCACTAATCTGTTGAATTTTATTTTTGAATATTCTTTTATAATTTGATTTCCCTAATGTGTAAACTACTTCCTTAAGCAAATTAAGCACATGAGGATTTTGCTTGCTCTTTTATTTTTCATTTGCAAGATATAACAGAGATATTATGTGTTAGTGCTTAGTCCTCATGAAAGCTGAAATGATACAGAATCAGTTCTTCATGTCCCTCGGTTCCATACCCACAGATTCAACCAAAACATATTGGAAAAAAGGACAGACATTGAGCATCAACTATGCAACACTGTGCACTGTGCTCGACAGCTGTCAATAGTTCATAGTTGTTTATAGTTTATGCTCTACTGCTTATAGTTTGTACTATAAACCATATATATATGATATATATGATATATATATAAAACATATATATGATATAACTGGTCCTATCATTGTTTCCTACCATAAATGGCCAAAGATTCATAATATAGTATTTTCTTATATTCCTCTTAGTAATACATAGTCTTTGAGTTTTCACAGTAAAGCTAAATAAAGAGCAAGTTTGCACAGACACATTTTTTTCTAAATGCTTTAGATATATGTAATTAAAATTCTATGTAAAATTATGTATGATTGTAAGTGGCTGTTACATTATACCATAAGAATCTGGCACACACACACACAGACACACTGGTAGCTACATTTTTAAAGCCATACAGGACAACAAATACCTTCAACTGTATACTACTTCTATGAGCATTTATTTGTTATGACTATTTAAGTACTGTTTAGCTTATTGCAGTCATGTGATGAAATATATATTTCATATATATATGAAGTATATATATTGAAATACATATATATTTATATAAAATATCTATATATTTATACAAAATACATAGGAAGCAAAAGTTCTTTTTCAGTTAAATATGTTTTTGGGGAATTGTGAGATTTTATTATTTCTAAATTATAAAATTGGACGATATTAGTGTAGATGAAGTTAGCAGTTGTGAATAAAAAGCAATTTGGTAAAATTATAGAAATTTAATATTGCCACTGTATAAGAGTGTAAACAGTTAACATATCATGTGTTTTAAGTTTTTAAAAATTTTTTATATTAATTCATTTATACGACAGCATTTTATAAAAATGTCTGACCACAACTAATGGAGGAGAGTTTGAATTTCACCATACATCAAATAGATTGAACTTACTGGTTGACTTCTAGAGAAAAATTATCAGATTAATACCAAAAGTTAGGTAGGAGCTGGGCGCAGTGGCACATATACGTAAATATATGTGAAATACAGAAGAATAGTTCATGATCTTTGGAGAATTGAGAAGAGATGATAAGATGATGCTAGGAATAGAAGAACAAATAGCCCAGAACCTCAACTAAGGTTGCTCTCCTCTAAAAATGTTTAGTAGCAGCTATCTACGTGGTTTCCTCTCTAGTAATCTTCTATAACTCAAGTATAAAAAAGTAGCTGTTTGATTAATAAAATCAATGTACACAAAATGCAATGGAAAAAGACAGAGTCCTTAATTAGTGGAGATGTATAGTGTGTGGAGATTGGAGGTTGCCAGATGCCAGCAATAAGAATATTATGGGTGGTGCAGCCAAATGGAATGAACAAGAAAGAGAGGGAATTGCTCTTACATCTGGACAAATAATGTGTGAACATGGCAAAAAGAGCTGCAAAATGAGGGCACCGTGTCCAGAATCTAAGACTTCTGAGGTATGAAGCTTCAAATCAACTGTCCAGAAAGCTTCCCAGAGAAGCCTGGTCTTTGGCAAGCAGTGTGTGTGTGGCAGGGTCATGAATCTTAGGAAAAGCAGAGACCAAGAGAAATAATTTTACAAAGAGACTGAGCACATTGGGCGTTAATTGAAAGTGCAGGAGTTTTGGAAGACACAGTGGAAAGAAGAATCTGGCAAAAAACACTCAACATCCTGAAGATGAAATAACAAGTATGGGAGGTTGGGGAGTGGATAATTGCATTTGACTAGTGACAGAGGCTGAGCGATTTGAGATGTTCAGAGTGCCGATTTTTCTAAAGGTTATAGTAACCCAAATGTTGTGGTAATGTCATTCAGAGAAAGATTCTAGAAAGAGTTAGGGGATTGGTTTAGTACAAAGATAGCCCTTACAGCCTTTGTTCAAAGAGATCACTGTTAAGAGTATAAGTCTGTCACATACCAGCAGAACTTTCTGCAAAATATACCTTAAACAAGTTGGGACAGATAATCAGAACTTTCAGGATAAGATTTTCAGAAGATGCTAATAGGCTCTTAAGATGTTGATTTAACATTAATTAAGATGAGTACGTATTGGGTCTTCGATACACGTTAGCAGTAAATCTTATTCTGTGGGCCCAATTTTTTTCATATCCTGTGTCAAGATGGCCTGCACGCACACACATGCATTGATATCTATCTATACATTAACGTGTACAGGTGAATATCCATAAAGAGAAACAAAAGACTCCAGACTTCTTTGACACCATAACAGGTTTTCTATGCTGTCATTATGAAACCCCTTTTAGCTTTCTCTTCTCATAATTTGCTGTGTCACCTATGGTGCTGTTTTTTAATGAAGTCAAGTTTGTTTGCAGTAACATTAAGATAGTTGATTTGGATGTGAGTTTATCAACTATGAGATGAAAAACTCTAAGTATTAATTAATTGTATTAACTAGTTGTTCAGTAAGTTGAATAAAGTCATAAATGTATCCTATGAGCTACCCTTAGCCTTCTAAGAAATGGTGACAGTAGATAAACTAGATCATTTTTTGGTTACTCTGACCATCCACAGATGGGTATATTTCACTAGGATGTCTTTTCATTCCAAATCTTCCATGACCGACGTTTTACTGGGGTCATTAGATTTCAGCATTCAGATCACGTGCATTAATTATAAGAGCTCAAAGGACATGGATTGGGTCTAGGTACTACATACACATATTCGTGTATTCATCAACATGATATTGTACACATTAGGATGTTCTGTCACTTAATCAAGATAGAGATACATGATTTGGACTATTTGAAATTAGCTAGTGTTAAGATAGCATGCTTGTACCTCTTCCAAAGTCACACTTTGGAATGGCTCCAAAATGTGAGATCACTTTTGAATACATAACGCTAAAAGCCAAAAAGGAGATCCATTATGTGATTAATTATGTGAGCTAATACTGAGTATTTTGTGTATAGCAGCTAGTATATAAATATAACACAAGTACTACATATATTGTGTTGGTAAGGACAGAAATGGGATAGAATACAGCCTCAAATCTAGGGATCATTCTGTTGCAATAGTTCATGAAATTACATGGAAACAAAACAAACAAAATGTGTTTCTAATTGGCTATAAAAGGCCTTACATCCTTATTAACTTTCTCTATGAAAATGTTTCCTGTATGGTTATGTTTCTCTGGAGGACATTTCTGAGATAGTAGAGTTTTCTTAAAGAAATTGGTGAATAATTGCTAGCACATGTAATTTAGTAAATAATCTGAAATAATTTAAGATTTTACTTGAAAATAATCTACTTCCCTAAAAGAATATGAAAAATGCAGACCATCAACTTTACTAAGAATGGGCCTTCATTCTCCAGAACATTCCAGACTCTGCTCTGAAATGCTATCATTGAGTGAGAGCTGCTGCCTGTAGGCTTATAATTTGTAGATGTTAGGCAGAGATTTTTAGATAGCTATTGTTTACTTCAAATAATTGGACCAAAAAGTGGGAAGTTTTCTATTGGATTCAGAAGTTTACATAAGGCAATATTATCTTACCTTCCAGCCATGCCACACGTAACTCACAGGACATCTTGAGCCATTTTTTTAAGAAATAAATATAAACATAGATTTATGTTACTAAATTTAACATTTTAAATCCACAGTGGCTTTTTTCCCCTACTTTATTAGTAGAACATTTTTCAAAATTTGTTTCACTATATTACTTTTAACAAAAAAAAAGATGAAAATGATGGTACAGTTTTTATAGACAAATTCAGTGATCAAGAAATATCGGAGAGGATAATACCAAAAGAAATTTTATGTGGGTTTTGCCAAATATACAATAAATAAATAAAAATTAGCTGAGAGGAAAATAAAATTCTTAATACTACAAAATACTTTGCTGTTACAGCTTTCTGAATATCAAACTGTGTCATCTATTGCCTTTAAAGTCTAGAACCCTCCATCAGACTTCAAAGAGAATTTATAACAGTGTGTACATTCCTACAAAAATGGATTTTTTAACTCAATATAATTATTTTGTCCAAATGAAGATTGTTTAAACAAAGAATTAATGCTCATAAAATCTATCAAATTGAAAAAGAAAGGCAGATTTAGTGATTTTATAAAAGTGAATTCACATATGTGCTGTCAGTTCACGTTTAGCATGAATATCTTAAAAATTCCAGAAATTTTCTTACAAACACATAGTTTCTAAGTAAAAATATCAGTTTTGTGGAGTTTTTTTTTTTTATGTTTCATAGATAATTTCTCAAGCCTTGTTGCCCTAATTTAAATATATACCATTCTTTTGGTGAATTGTACAGTATGTGATTTCATTTCAAGGTGTTTATGTGTATTTGTTCCTATTTGTAAATTTAATTAATTTATTTATTAATTCCTTAACAGTTAAAGCTTTCTTGTTCCTAGCATTTTAAGGAATCTCCATACTGCTTCCCAGAGTGGTTGTACTAGTCTGCAGTCCCACCAACAATGTACAAGTGTTCCTTTTTTGCCACAACTTCATCAGCATTTATTGTTGTTTGTATTCTTGATCATTGCCATTCTTACTAGAGTGAGGTGAAATCTTAGTGTAATTTTGATTCGCATTTCCCTGATATTGAATATTTTTAAATATATTTGTTGGCTATTTGTGTTTCTCCTTTTGAGAAGTTTCTTTTTAGTTCTTTTCCCATTTTTTGATTGGGTTATTTGATTTTTGGTGTTAAGTTCTTTGGGTATTCTGGAATTAATCTCCTATCGGAGTAGTGGCTGGCCAAGATTTTCTCTCTTTAGGCTCTCTATTTGCACTCTGAATCATTTACTTTACTATGCAGAAGTTTGAGGACATTCCACTTACAGATTCTTGATTTTTTTTTCTCTCACTTTGGCACTTTGGGGCCCTTATTAATGAAGTCAGTGCCAGCACCTGTATAATGGAGTGTTGACCCTATGTGTTCTTCTAGCTTTTGTAAATTTTCTGTTCTGATTGCTAAGGCTTTGATACATTTTGATTTGAGTTTTGTGCAGGGTGAGAGATTGGGTCAGTTTCATTTTTCTAAATATAGCTATCCAATTTTCCTAGTACAATTTGTTTAAAAAAGTCTGTCTTTTCTCCAAGATATATATTTGGCAGCTTTGTCAAATATTAGATGATTATACGTATGTGGATTTGTCTCTGTCTTCTAATATGTTCTATTAGTCTTTACGTCTATTTCAATGTCAATACCATGCTATTTTCATTGCTATAGCTCTGGAGTATAATTTCACACCTGGTATTGTGACACCTCTTGTTTTGCTTTTCTTGCTTAGTATCACTGACTATTCTGGGTCTCTTATTCTTCCAAATTAATATAAGATTTTTTTTTCTAATTCTGTGAAGAATGTCATTGATATCTTGATGGGGATTGCATTGAATATGTATATTGCTTTTGGTAGTATGGCCATTTGGACAGTATTTATTCTGCCTATCAAAGAACATGGCAGATCTTACAAATTCTAAGGTTGTCTTCAATTTATTTCTTCATTGTTCTTTAATTTTCATTAGAGAGCTCTTTTAACTCCTTGATTAGATTAATTCTCAAGTATCTAACTTTTTTGAGGTTATCACAAATGGGATAGTTTTTCTGATTTCTGTCTTGGCTGAATCATTTCTGGAGTATATATTAAGCTATTAATTTATGGATGTTGATCTTGTGAGTTTCATAAACTTCTAAAGAGAAACACCACATTCTGATTCTATTGCTCATAATAACTAGAAAATGAGTAGATATAAATGTAAAGCCAGATATATGTACGCACCATTAAAATTTCTAAGGAAGATCTTCATTTGTCATACTCCTTGTGCTTTCTAAAATAATTTCACCTACCTTAATAGCTTTTTATGAAAAATTGATGAAAATAGTTATAAAATAGTTATGAACACAAATGTTTTTAAGGCAACTTCAGGTAACTTTTAGCTCAAACATTACTGTCCATTTTCAATATACAGAGTTAAAGAAGTATCTCAATTCATAGCTATAAAGTTAACTGCAGTTTATTTTCTTTTTTAAAATTTTTTGTTGTTGTAGATGGACACAACACCTTTATTTCACTTCATTTTATTTTGTTTATCTTTTTAATGTGATACTGAAGATTGAACCCGGTGCCTCACACATGTTAGGCAAGTACTCTACCACAGAGCTACAGCCCCAGACCCTGCAGTTTATTTTCAATCTCACTTTATATTTTTCTTTTAAACTCTTTTTCTTATGGTTTTCAGTCCTTGTATATTTTGTCTTTCAATAAATTGAATAACTGATGTTTTAAAGTTGCTTTACTAACATAAGCAGAAAGACAGTAAATAAAAACTGTTGACAAAACAAGTTTTCTTTTTTTAATTAGTTCTAATCAGTTATACATGACAGCAGAAAGCTTTTCAATTCGTTGTACAAAAATGGAGCAGAGTTTTTCACTTCTCTGTTTGTATATGAAGTAGAGTTGCACCATTCGTGCAATCAGACATGCACCTAGGATAATGATATCCATCTCATTCCACCATCTATGCCCCATTCCCCCTCCTTTTTGCCCCATCCAAAGTTCTTTCACTCATCCCATATCCCTCCCCCATTATGGATTAGCAGTCATTTATCAGAGAAAACATATGTCCCCTGGTTTTCGGGGATTGGCTTATTTTGCTTAGCATGATATTCTCCAACTCCATCCATTTTCCGCAAATGCCGTAATTTTACTCTCTTTTAATGTTGAGCAATATTCCATTGTGTATATATACCACAGTTTCTTTATCCATTCATCTACTGAAGAGGATCTATGTTGGTTCCACAGTTTGTGAATCATGCAGCTCTAAACACTGAAGTGGCTGTGTCATGACAGTATAAAACAAGTTTTCCTTTAAAACATACATTTCATATCCTTTTTGTTCCTCATGAAAAATTAACAGTTTATTTTAATATTTGTAAAGGAGAGTACCAAACATAGAAAAGGTAAACAAATATAATCTTTATTTCTGAGTCTTTTCTTTAATTGTATTAAATCAATACTTATGTATACCATATCAATCCTTCTGATATTGGTAGTATGCTTGTTTTTAAAAATTTTTTAAAGAGTTAATTTTATGTTTTGTTCAACAGATATTCCACATGACATATGATCTCGCCAGTGCAGTGGTGAGAATATTTAATCTCATCGGCATGATGCTGCTCTTGTGCCACTGGGATGGTTGTCTTCAGTTCTTGGTACCACTACTGCAGGATTTCCCACCAGATTGTTGGGTGTCTCTAAATGAAATGGTTGTAAGTAATTTGTATTATTTTACACTCTGCCTTCTCAGTGTTTTGTCAAAAAAGTATTTATGTTAGGATGATCTGGTTTCTCTCTCTTCGTAAATGTTTAGAGGAAACTTGGTTTTGCTTCTGTTGATATGTAGTAAGATGATATTGATTTTTTTCTACACCTAAATTTAGTTCCTCAGAAAGTATATGTTTCAGTATTCTTTAAAAATATTTACTTACATGGAGACATTTTATTTCAAAATAAAAACATATGAATAATCATAATACAATGATCCTTCAAAAATACCTATTGCTTAGAATAATTCTTTCATGTTTTTGTTTGGTTTTTAGAATTTATTATGTTCAAGCCATAATTGTAGGGATTGTAAAACACACAAAGACATATATATCAGTATAGAAGTAAATGAGATATGCATGAAATTTAATGCTGTATCAAATAACACTTTTTGCTAGGGAAAACTTCATGGAAATAGTATGTTTCAATTTTAACTCTGAAAGACATACAAATAAAAAACTTGCCAATAGAAATTTTATTTGCATAGCTAAAATGTCTATATTCACAGTTAATTTTAAAAGCACACATTTTGAATTGAGATCTGATAGTCACATGGATCTCTCCTTCATTTTGTTTATATCTGCTTAAATATCACTTCCTCCCAGAGACCTTCCCTATCATGCTAATATATATATATATATATATATATATCACTCATGTAGCTTATAGTCTGTTATAAAAGCATTTAGCAAGACTTGTGACCTTGCTCTCATTCCCTCTCTCTCTCTCAATTCCTTGTTTGTCATTTATGTTTTTCTGTGTTCCTCATACCATAATGTTAGTAAAAAGAATTTGTTTTCTCATATCTTGTGTCTCCAGTGCTATTCTTAATCTATTTTGGGCTATTATAACAAAAAATCATGATCTGTGTTATTTATAAAAAATAAAAAGGTATTTCTCATATTTCTAGGTCCAGGACCAAGGCATTACCAACTTAGTCTCTGTTTCTAAAATTGTACCTTTATCTATGCATCCTCTATTGCTCACGTAGTAGAAGGTGGAAGCATGAGAACCTACTCTTGCAAATCTTCATACAGGCATTATTAATTCACTCATGAGAGAAAACTCTCCATGATCTCATCTTATCAAGCTCCATCTCCCAACTTTGTTGCATTGTGGTTTAAGTTTCCAAAACATGAGTTGTGGGAGACACAAGCAAACCACATAGCAAGTGGCCAGGAAAGTACTGCCATATACACTTGTTTTAATCTAGTCACTCATCATCAAAACTTTGAGAAATGTTCTTTAGGGGAGACTGCATGACTGAAGAATGAAACAAGGAGTTAATGAGTTCATTTTTCCAATCTGTGGTGTTTCCTTGATGAAACATCTGTCACTTTATTTATCTTTGAAGAAGCAAAACATATGGTAAAGACAGTAATAAAGATATTTTGGGGGAAAGGAAAAGGTAACGGCTCTATAATCTAGCTACTGACTGAGTGCATAGTTTAAAAACACAAGCACTGCTGCCAAAAGATGATTCATCACTGGCACCGACCAATATTTAGCTTGGCAAATAATTATTATATTTTCCTTAGGTATTTTTCCGAAAAGTAGCAATTGTCATCACTGAAAGAGTAAAAGAAATATTTTTGTGTATATATGAAGTGAATTTAATTGTATAATTATAACACATGACAACAGAATAAGTGTCTAGAGATAAGACATTGAAGAATTTTAATGTCTTAATGACTTTTCCTTAAACACATCTGCATGTATTCATGTATGTGAATGTGCATGTGCTGTGCCTCATCTAATGTTGCCAAACCTCAAAACTTTATTCTATCTTGTTGTTATATGATATAAACACCTAAAAGTTACAAAGTTACAGTTAACTTTAATGTATCCTCTTTTTTTCTTTCTCTTTTTTCATATATGGATTTACTTTTGAAATTAGCTTTTATTTTTTTTTAATTTAATATTATTTATTGATTTACTCTACTTAGGTATACATGATAGCAGAATGCATTTTGATTTATTGTACACAGATGGAGCACAACTTTTCATTTCTCTGGTTGTATGTGATGTAGAGTCACATCATATATGCAGTCACACATGAAGCTAGGGCTGTGATGTCCATCTTATTCCACCATTTTTACTGTCCTCATGCCCTCTCCCCCCTCCCACCCCTGTGACCTGCCTAAGGGGACCCCTTAGCTTTTATTTTCTTTCACATTTTAAAAATATTATTTCCATTTGTAACTCTAATGTAGAAGGAAAAACCAGTTAATTCTATGTGCAAACAAGTACTAGATGTTTTTCACATTGTGGATATTAGTGATATGAATGAAATAACAGTCAATAAGACAATTTTTGTATAAGATAATCTTGATGGTGTCCTTATACCTCTAACGTAATATTTTCCATTTTAAAGTTACAGATTTCTAGAAAACCTTTGTAGCAACAATAATAATAAAGTGTATTTACACAGAGAGTCATAATGAAGAAGTAAAAACTAATGTAAGAAAAAGATATCCTGCATATATTTAATACTTTTACTATATACAAAACCCTGTGCTGTGAAATATGCTCTTTGAGGATGCTCATAGCAGTGGAATGAGTCAACCACTATTATCCCCATTTCATGGTTCAGAAAATTGAAACTTTTAAATGAATAGTCCAATGTCCCTAAAGAATACAAACCCATGAGTGAATATGTATCTAATTCCATAACTTCTGCTCTAAACCATATTATAATGTCATGTTGCATAGTTTACAAAGAAGAGGTCAGAAAAATAATGAAACCTTAGTTAAAAACATTTCAGTTGTAGCAGAAAGATCTCTATAAAATCAGTATTTGAATCTGACACCAAAAAGTAGCAAGACTACTTTTTCTAGATGTAAAAAAACAAAGTCAAACTGAGAAAACAAAAATTGAGAAATGAGATCCAGTTAGATGCAGGAAATACTAGTCATTCCTGAGGATGGGTTTGACAATTGTACTATGGCATTTGGCTTTGGTGTCAAATTATTTATGTTAAATTATTTATGTTAAAGATTGGTGTATTTAGCAAGTTCCTTACATTTTTCTTCTATTTTATATCTTCTATTTTACATTATTTATATCCTTAAATATTATTATGCACTGTATAGACTTAAATCCCCCTTAATTATATTTGCTTTTGTATTCATATCTTTAACAATATATATATCCTATTAGCTAGTTATCTGTACATAACCAACAATGATCAAGTTGCAAGTCAATCGTATAAATATACTATGTCTTTAACTATGGTGTTAGTAATTTGTTTAATATTTTCATTCTTACATTAACTGCTTCTAATCTGAATTTTATTCCAAGAAAGTTAGGTTCATATCTTTGCAGCTAATCTCTTTGCATTTTTAATAAATTAGTTTTTTATAAATATCTTTAAGGGGGCTGGGATTGTAGCTCAGTGGTAAAGCGCTTGCCTTGCATGCGTGAAGCACTGGGTTCGATCCTTAGCACCACATAAAAATAAGTAAATAAAGATATTGTGTCCATCTACAACTAAAAAAATATTTTAAAAAATATCTTTAAGGGAGTCTGTGTTTTCTACCTATAATTTTATTAATGTAGGTTTATATATTGGTGATGATATTAAAGACTTAAGTGTAAGAGCACACATAAATATATTACCATCTGAATCTACCACATAGGGTAAGTGGATTGCTTTTGTAATTGGAGCATGTTGTATTGCAAGATGTTACATTAAATAATCTTGGTTTATGGGCACACTAGGAGACTGATTCATTTATACAAAACTGATGCTAAATTATGTCATATTAAACTGCTGGACAAAATTTTTACCATAGTTAAAAGGAGAAAAATGTTGAAAACTTAAGTTACTCATTATATAACACATTCTGTAAAATATAGCCACATAAGAGCACTATATTTACAATGGGTGCAATTTCCTGATTACATCAAAACATTATACATCAAAAGAAATTTACATTAAGATATATTAATGAAGTTAGGCACCATGGCACACGCCTGGGTTTGGGGAGTGGTTGAGGCAGGAGGATCACAAGTTTGAGGCCAGTCTGTAAAATTTAGTGAGATCCACAATTAAAAATTTAGTGAGATGTCACAATTAAAAAAAATAAAAATAAAAAGGCCAGGGGAGGGATGTAGCTCTGTGGCTGAACACCCCTGGATTTAATCCTCAGTAACACACAATGTTGACTTATCAATTTTGTTAGTATATGATTAGAAAAATAGTATTTGCTTTACCTATGTAAGGACTAAAAAGAAAATAAGGGTCTAGTTTTATATTTGTACTTATTTGAGAAACATTATAATCAAAATAATTTACATCGATTCAAAATTCTTTATTTTTGTAGTTGTGATTTAAAGGAATCAATGCATTCTTTAACCTAGAGGGTAGTCCATTTGTTTTTAGGAATATCCCTTAAGTTAGCAACCTTGCATAACTGAAAAGATAATTATGAAAAACATTTTTAAAACGTGTAAGTTAGGTGTGGTGGCACATGACTAAAATCTCTTCAACTTGGGAGGATGAAGCAGGAGAATTGAAAATTTGAGACCAGTCGCAGAAACTTGGGGAGGCCTTAAGTAAGTTAGCAAGACCCTGTGTCAAAATAAAAAGTAAAAAGGACAGGGACATAGTTCAGTGGTAGAGCATCTTTGGGTCAATTCTCATGGGAAAAGAAAAAAAATTAATGGAGTTATTTTATTTTACATTAAAAATCTATTTTATCAGTTCTTTTTAAATACATGACAGTAGAGTGTATTTTGACATATTATACAAATATGGAGGATAACTTATTCTAATTAGGATCCCATTCTTGTGGTTGAACATGATGTGGAGTGACGTTGGTTATATATCCATATATGAACATAGGAAAGTTATATGTTTTTTCTTAGAGTTTGCTTTCAGAAATTCTATATCAAATACTTCTTCAAAGGTAAGTAATCACATGACCATGTCATGGGCTATAAATACAGCATGGTCCATATTAATGAAGTTAAAACTGATGAGCTTCTAATGCTATTTGCTTCTATTCTAAGAAGTTAATAATAATTTCCAGAAAAAAATTAAGATGTACAAACCAAATTAATTGAGATCATCAAGGAAAACAGATACAAAATTGTATAAGTATATAAGTAATAAAATTCTATATAGAGAGTATGTATTTCAATTTAAAAAATCCTGATTGCTGCCTAATAGTTTCATTTCAGACAATATGACAGGGACATTTACAAATAATAAAGCATTCACACACTCTTCCATCTCCCTTCTAGTTAGAATGTAATCCCCATATACAAGCAGAGCATGGGAACCATGATGATTATAAGATCTATTGATTTTCTGCCAAATGTATATTAAAGGTGAAATTAAGATTCGCTTTTTTTTTTTTTTACAAAGCCCATTTGGCCTCTTAGATAATGATTGATGGAAATAAAATAACTAAAGTAATGACTAAGAAATGAAGTTAAAATAATATACCTAAGAAATGAAGAATAATATGTATCTCCTCTCTTGAGTTCTAGTGATCTATTTTAGATTGGAATTTCTACATATCAGAAATTATAATAGCAGTATTGACTTTTTTTTTCTAAATAGAATGTACTGCCATAATGGATATTTTTCAAGTCCTAACAAAAGCTAAGTAATTTGCTGACAAATCATTGTAGCTTTACCAGAAAAAAAAATGCATTCTTAGCTCCTATGAGTTATAATAATAAAGTGGGTCAGCAGCCTGCTGAGCCTTGTGATTTTTTCTCTGGCCATCCTATTTCTGCCCATTTGGAAAGCTTGCCTTGGTGACTGTTCTCTAGCAGATAGAAACACGACCCCTGGCAAAATGGACAGTTTGATAATTCATTCTTCCTTCCTTCTTAGATGTGGATTCTTTTATGAGAATAAACATGAAGATAAATTTTCACCTGGTATTTCAATTTTAAGTAAAATATGCATTTCAGAAAAACTTTAACTTGAATTGAGTTCCCTGATAAAGAATAATGATGAATATTGATTTAATTATATATTGGCTATGACTAAATTTATCTACTTCAGCAACACAAGACCAAGCCATGAATTCCACTCTTCTTTTTTCTTAGAGACTTGTTCTTAAATTTAAGCAACAAATAACTAGAAGAAATACTATTCATGAAATGATCTCTTCCAACACATTGGAGAAAGAAACAAAATATCTTGCAGTCTAGTATTTTCTCCACAAAAGTTTAATTTACTAGCCTTAGTTCTACAGTAGTTTTCACACAGAGTCTTGATGCACATTGTTGAAACTTTCACAGAGTATAAAGTTATGTGTAACACTATTTTACCAACTCTGGATGAAATAAGTACAAATATTTTCATTCTCATTTTATAGGAAAAGAGCTTAATAGAGAGTTGTTACTCTATTGGCATAAAACAAGAGACTATCGGTGTAAGAGCTGGTTATGAAATCCCTTTGGGTTAATATGGGACTCAGCATGCCACTCTACTTCATGGCTTCCCCAGAGCTTCATCCATTATAAGTCATGGTAAATTGTTCACCCAGAAATTAACTATGGATTGCTGGCACCACTGAAAGAACTTGGAATATATATGTAAATATGTTGACAAAAAAGAGGGATTGATTGTAAATTTTCTCCATTTACTACTTCCACAAATCCAAAAGAATCAGGCAAATAAATACAACTATAACTTCTCACATAATCTTAATTTGTCATACTTAACTGTCCATGGTGATATATACATATATTTAAATTCATGTACGTTGGAATAAAATGGCAAATTGATGAAATCAAAGATTAATGATTTTATACTGTATTACTCCACTAACAGATACATAAATATCAGGCAATTCATATAAACTTCTTGTCTTTCCAAAAAGTCCCACATTATTACTCTATTTTAATAAAAACAACTTATCGACTTGAATTATATCTGCTAAGTCACCCACTTTTAGGTAATTTTAATGGAAAGTTGTATAATTTTTCCCATATGGAGGGATTTCTATAGCTGTCTCTTTTCTATTTTTCATGTGTTTTTTTTTCTCCTTACACAACACTGATATAAATATGTCAGTCTAGAAATATATGGCAGAATTAAAGATGACATGAAGAAAGCCACATAGTAAGTGAGGGGTATAAGAAAGAACAGCAAGAATTTTTTCTGAATTTTCACAAGGTCTTTTTCATAATTCCACTGTAGACCCTGTCATTTGTTAGAAGTACTTGTTTTTAGAATTTTAACATTCTAGAAATGAGTAATTTCTATGAGAAATTGAATTGTGCCTATAATCCTTGTTTATTTCCATAATTTTTTCATGCTTTCTTATAATTTATCTGCTTTTATGGGTAATTTATTAAGTAGGATCTCTAATATATGTAATATAGTCATTGGCCAGTCTATTTTATACTTTAAGGATATAGAAATGGACTAGTATAATCAACCTTTAAATACTTTTCTAATATTTATCTCAGGAACATGGTTGCACCCAAGAAAGAGTTAATTTACATATGTTTGTTCTATAACTCACTATCTTATACTCCACAAACATATCCATCTGCACTGAAGCCATTTGTCTCATTAAATAAGCTTGATAATAGTGAAAATTACATAGAAAAAAATGGACACTCACTGTACTCATGATACCTAGGTAGTTCATAAAAGGATATATAATGCATCAAAACATATTCTCTATATTCCAGTAGAATTTTTTGGAGATATCATACAGTCAAAATTTTCTCTAAATATATTTTAAAATGGAATGAATATAAATTATAATGCCTAGTTGTAATGTCCACTAGAGGAATTGATAGATACTTGTGTATCACCTTGTCCTGCCCTTTGCCATTGTGTTCATTTGATGATCTAAGATCCTTATTCCTGTAACTTAGGGAAGAAAACAGTTTCCACATAGTGTACAACTACAATATTGGGATCCTAATTAGAATAAGATGTACTCCTGTTTGTATAAATATGTCAGAATATACTCTGTCATGTATATCAAAAAAGAACAAAATTTTTTTTAAAAAAACCATCTTCCAGTAGAGCAATGCTCAATATTGTGTTAAAATGAAGATATAATTCAATATTCTCATCTCTGTTTTCCAGAAGTATGTTTTTGTCCTTTAAGAATTTTTATAGGATTTTCTCCCCTTGTTATCTATTCATTTTTAAGAGATTGTTTTTTAGTTAAATAAAATGATAATACTATAGTGGAAATGCTACTTCAAATGGTATATGCTGCTATCTCCCCAGTGTTTCAAAATTGGAAGTAAGGTATCAGTGTGCTATTTAATGATGACTACATTTTGTCTAGCACTTTTGCAATACTGCCCTCAATTAGGTTGTTAAATCATAAAGGAAAGAGGAAAAAAAGAGAAGCTAGGCATACATTTGTAATCATTAACAATTAGCCAAATCAAACTAAAGTTTTATTAGTCTACAAATTTATGGAAGACATTCTTCTAAGGGCAACTTTCATTTAACTCATCAATGTCATTATTTCTTCATAATCTTTTCATCTTATTGTCTCTTATCTGGAGATCAGAACTTTCTAAATGTAGCTCTTTCGAAAAATATGAAAAATGGAAATTTATATAGATTTATATGCAATGAAGCGTGTAACCTTGGGGACCTCTAAATGATAGATCCAGATATAATTTATATATGAATATTTATGAAAAAGGTGTGTCCTAAGGTTTTCTAATGTATTTCTTTATCATTCAATTTGTATCATAATTCATTGTGTGAAGATTTGTTTCCATGGGGGTTTAGTGATCTATAAAGAATTAAATGACTACAAAATTTGAACAAACAAAAAAGAGGATAAATACATTATTTTAAAGAAGAATGAAAAATTGGATAGAAGCAGGAGATAAAAACTAAGCAGCTAATACTATGAAGACAGATTGCCTTTTCTCCTCCAGGCCGTGTTCCTACTTTTAGGCCATTCACCATTATCACTAGGTGATGTGAAGCTTCCTGTTTCTTCTGAAGGAAACAAAACTTGTACCTTTTGTCGCAACCAGTTAGTGTTTAAGGTCCTGATACTGCTTCATTTGCAGAGCTATATTCTTAAGACTTTTTATTTATTACTCAGGAAGTAAATAATGTAATTGTTTAGGCATACTTCTACCAGCTTTGTATAATAACCCATTATAATTATTTCTCTAACAGTTATAAATTTTATGAGGTATCTAATTTTTGGTATACTCAGATGTTATTGTTTGGTTCTTTATACAACTGGAAGTTTTATAATATCCATTTATGACCATGTGCAACAAAATGAATTAAGTGACTAACAAAGAACTGAATTACTATAGTCATAAATACCTTTAAACATAGTTTTATATATGATAATCAATATTGTGAATATATTATGAATTAAGGAAAGAGACAATCAAAATATCTGTTAAAAGTAAAGCAAAGGGCAGGTGACAGAACCATAGCTAGGGCCACAGTTTCCTTACTTGTAGTCTGCTTTAGTTCCCCATGAATGTATAAATGGAGACATCACATATTGACCCATTAAAATTCAGGTGATTGGTGAAGAAGAAATTTTCCCTTTCATTATTTTTCATTTTTAAATCAGCATTGTGCTTATCCAGGTGTTGTTAGCTACTGAAATGCAGAAATAATGTAGAGCTTAACAAAATCTCTTTTGAATAGTTTAAAAGATAACCATAATTGAAACTTACAAACTTGGATCTTCAATATTCTAGTACATAGGTAGGGTGGAAGGGTAAAAATTCTAAAGCAAAACATTTTTGAGCTAGAATTTATGATTGAAATGGTATTTTTTAAAGTATGTTGATCTAATTGAATGAAACTATATATCAGATAGGTGCATATCTTCATGAAAATCCAGCATGCTGGAGGAGAGTGAAATAAAGAAGGATAAAGAAAACATAAAGCGATTTATTACAACATACTAGACGGTTTTTACCTGGCAAATTGGAGGAGGTCTGTGGCACAACATAGAACAGGAAAAGATATCAGTGGTAGCAATTGGACCCTTAACTTCGATTAAAGCAAATCACTGTTGAGTCTTGTTTGCCTCTTCAACAATAAAAGCCTGGCAGAGGTTGAGCATGGTGGCATTAGCCTGTAAACCCAGATACTCAGGAGACTGGGACAAGATGATTGAAAATCCAAGGCCAGCTAGGGCAAGTCAACCAGACCCTACCTTAAAATAAAACAAAAGAAAATAAATAAGGAACTGTTGACATAGTTTGGCAGTAGAGCCTTGCCTAGTATGTGTTAGGTCCTGGGTATAATCCCCAGCACTGAGGAAAAAAAAAAGCAAGACAGAAATGATGAATATGAGGTTCTACTCAAAACAAAATTAAAGAATTTCTTTGTTACGGTTAAGTGATGAGAACCTGAAAAGAAGCATTTAAGTAACGTTTAAGTGGTACTGTGAGGTGATTAATTACAATCATGTATTGCAATTAGATTCCTTACATTCATCTCCTGGTTCTCTGACACTTATAGCTGTGTGACCACCCTGAACAAGTGACTTAGTCTATTTGTGCCTTAGTTTCTCCATCTATACCTTGGAGATGATGATTTTGTTTATATTACAGAAGTTTGAGGTAAATGAAAGAGCTTGAACATGTCAACTACATGGAAAAGTTTTCTTTACATTTTTCAGCTCAGTAGATTGAAGTCAGTATTTAACTTTGCAGTTGTATGTGATTTGTAATTGATATTTCTTTTCTATAAATGAGTACATAAACCTCGTTAAGGATAATGATTTAAGGTAGATTAAAATATAAGTAGATATACTGTATACCTAGAAAAATGAAGAGAATAAAGGCATAGAAAGAAAAGGTTTATAAGAAATAAAACCTGGCTAAAGAAAGAGAATTTGAATGCAAAATTTCACATTTTATTTCACATCTACAGAATACTAAACAGACAGTCTGAACACATAAAAGTAGCTGCAGGAATATTTAGAAGGAGAAGTACAATAGTGACATTTAGTAATAATTGGAGGAAGGATCAGTCATTGCATAAACCTCCACTTGGGATCTGTAGAATAATAATAAATATAATGTAAGTGGGATACTTCTTGTCTTGTTTAATATTGCCTCCTGTCAGGGTGAATATATTAAACTGAATAGACTAGAAGAGATTTTAAATAAATTAAACCCTAAGTCAATATTTGGGTTTTGTAAATGAGCTCACTCCCCTGGATCATAGGAATTTCACCTTAAAATGGTGATATGTTAAAAGAAGAAATGCTGGACTGATTGCATAGGATCTTTCATAAGCCACAAAAATGGTGGAACAAATGTTTTTCTCCATGGAATATGAAATTGATGTATGAATTTACATACAGCTAATGAAGAAAGACGTTACAGATTACCATATGGGATGTTTGATGTCAATTTCAATGATTCTGTACTAATTCATTAAAAAATTAGCAAAGGCAGTGCCATATGGTCAGAGCAAATACTGTTCTGAAATGAAATTTAATGAAAGCAGAGCATAATAATTAGACTTTTCCGGGCTGGGATTGTAGCTCAGCGGTAGAGCGCTTGCCTTGCACGCGTGAGGCCCTGGGTTCGATCCTCAGCACCACGTACAAAGCAATAAAATAAAGACATTGTGTCCATCAACAACTAAAAAAAAAAATTAGACTTTTCCTTTCTTATTTTATATACATATAGTATTATGGAAAAGAAACCCTGAAAATCTGCTAAGTAAACATTCCAGACACTATTCTCTATTTGGGATGAATTTTACACAAATAGAAGCACCTATAAAAGGTTTGCTATAATATGTTATTAGCATGTTATTATCATAACCTCATAACATAATATGTTATTTTGAAATATTTGGCATAAGACTGTAGAAGTGAATGGGTTAATACCTGCTAGAGTATTTTGGTTCCCAGGTCCCAGAGTATAGACTGACAAATGATATCAACATAGACAACAATGTTGAAGTAGAAATCTGTCTGATTCTGTATTCAAATCTGTTTTTCTCCCCATCATACTATTAATAACCTGGTTGAAGTCACCTAAAATGCAGCTAACATAAAGAAAGAAAGAAAAATGGCTAATATACTGTTATGGATTCATATTTAAGAAAATCTTATTATAAGGGAGAATGAACTGATCCTAATTAAGTGGATTTTTATATGGCCAGCAGAAGGTCCTATAATAATATGGGTGAGTGAAGAAAAAGGATATGTATAAGAATTGGATATGGCTCAGTCCAAAATATGAGGATATAGAATTTTTATAATGATAATCTCAATATATGTAACTAATTAAAATATTGACCATGTTAACTGTTATAGTTTGGATCTATAATGTCCCTTGAAAAATTTATGTTTTGAAGGCATGATCCCCAATAGCTCAGAGGTCAGAGGTATACATTTGTAAGAGTTCTAATAACCTCAATAGATTATTCCATTTGATGGGTTAGTAATTTTAATGTACTACTGGACGGTAAGTGTAGGCAATAGAAGCATAGCTGGAGGAAATATGTCACTGGGAGTATGTCCATGGGGACTGTATTTTGACCCCGGATACTTTCTCTCTCTCTCTCTCCTTCCTGTATGCCATGAGCTTTTCTCTGCCATGTCCTTCAGTCATGATAGTTTGCCTCACCTCAGGCCCAGAGAAATAGAATCAGCCAACTTTGTACTGAATTTCTGAAACCATGAGCCCAAGCTAAATATTTCCTCTTTTAAATTGTTCTTGTCAGGTATTCTGCTCACAGCAAAAGCAGACTAACACATTAACTAAACAGAAAATGTCTAAACAATAATTCTTATAAAAAATATTTAGTATTATTTTAGATGCCAAATACTAAAACTTTTTTATTCCATTTTATGCTTAAGTAGATATTTATCTTTTTGAAATGTACACACTTGCTGGTTGTCTACTTCTATGCATGAAATGGTACTTTCAAAAGTAATTTAGATCCATTTATCAATTCATTTGAATGTAAGATAATTAAGGACATTGTGACACATCAATGATTAACTTGGTTTTTTCAAGAAGTGCTTTCTCAAAGAATTCACTTGATTATTTGACAGTGCTTCTGTTTTAAGAAACATTAAAACACAGCTGCTCATTGCAAAACCTATCAGGAGTGTGGCAGAGACAATGGAATTAAGCCAAACTGAAAAGAAATTTCATTATTTTTATAGGTAATATTTGTCTTTTATTATGTAAAAAGGAAACTATGATCATTGTTTTGCAGTGTTTCTATTTGTAGTACATCTATGGTGTAGTGGAATTTGGTTCATTTATTTTTGTTACAAATTATTGAATTGAAACTATGGTTTCCTAAAAGTGCTTATCTCTTTATTTAGATATAAAAGAGATAGTAGATAAATTATCTAAGAATCTTTTAATTCTGAAATTACATTTATTTGGAATGTCTTGTATAAAACTTGAGGTGAAGAGGTGGAGAGAATCTGTATTATGTAAACAACCAACAACCAAATACCAATGACCCACTTTACGTTATTAAAACAAAACTGACCTTACATTCTAAATGTCTCTCTCTCTCTTTTTTTTCACTTCCATCCATATAGAAGAATCCTCAAATGGCAAGAGAAATGTGTAAAGTATCTGAGAGTTACTCCAAAAAATATTTCCTGCCATATAATTAATACAGGTTTAGCCCCAGCTAGGGTACTATAACACACTTCTTGGTAGCATTTGACAGTTAAAAATATTAAAATGAACCAAAAATTTCAGATCATCAAATGGCAATTTAATATAGTTTATTGTATTCCACTTAGCATAATGGGAAAGAAACATATTTCAACTTTTGAAACTGATTCTCCTATTATAATGAAGATTAAGATTAACCAGAAAACTTCATTTATTAAAAACCATTACTTTCTTTTTTCTTTTATATATATAAATATATATGCATATTTATCTATATAAATATGTATAGTCAAAGATAGAAAAATTCCATAAGCACATGACAAACTAAGACAATTAAGTTAAATAAGATTTTGACAAATAAAGTTAAAAACAGTCAAGTTAATCAGAGAGTATTTCCCAAATACTGTCTGATCTAACCAAACTAACGTCAAAGTGGATAGCAAAGCCAGGTGAGATACTGTATGTCTGTAACTGCAGCGGCTGGGGGTGCTGAGGCAGGAGGATGGCAAGTGTGAGGTCAGTCCAGCAATTTAGCAAGAGACCCTCTCTAAAAATAAAAAGTAAAAAGATCTGGGGATGTAGCTCTGTGGTACACTGCTCCTGGGTTCAGTCCCCAGTACACCCCCCCAAAAAGAGCCAATTTTCATGCTGACAGGAGTCAGTCTAGTAATATAGATGAAGTCTAAGGAAAATATACACTACTAAAGCACACTTTTTTCTTTTCAAGGAGCACAGCCATTTATCACTTTTAACTGATAATTATCATGTATAGATTTATGTCTAA
Source organism: Geosciurus inauris (assembly GCA_004024805.1). Taxonomy (NCBI): domain Eukaryota; kingdom Metazoa; phylum Chordata; class Mammalia; order Rodentia; family Sciuridae; genus Geosciurus; species Geosciurus inauris. Next base: position 19,884 of record PVHX01004326.1, on the reverse strand, counting down.
CCTTGCCTATAGTTATCAAAGAAAACTAGACATACAGATATGTACTGAAATGCTGTAATGTTTGAGTTATGTCTGCATATGTATACACACATGTACATACTTTTATATATGGACAAATATATGCACAACCAGCCATGTACAACATGTAGTCAAGGACAGATGACATATATGATACCATGTACTTGTGGTATCATATGATACTCATGATGCTCATGTAAATAAACCTGCTGTGCTGCCAATCATATGAAAGTATAGCACATACATTTATATACATTTTGTAAGATTTAATACTAAACGACTACGTTACCCGTTCATTTGCATACTATACTTCTTTAAGGGTATACTCCTTCTACTTACAAAGAATAAGGTTTACTGTAAAAGAGCATTATATGCTTTTTTGCCAGAGCAGTTTCATGTATCTCTTGTTTACCATTCCTCTTGACTGCATCAGGAAGCTGTAGTCAGTGACTGACCTACGCTATCTAGGTTTGTGTAAGAACACTATGATATTTTTCTAGTGAGGAAATCTCATAGCAATGCATTTCTCAGAATGTGTCTTAGTCATGAAGTGATGCATGGCTCTATATGTAAATTTTATATTATATATTTTACTATATACACATACATATCAATTTACATATTTATGACTTTTTAAAAACAATATGGGCCACGAAAAAGTCACCAGGAATCCTGATTTAGAGGTAGCAGTCTATCAGTTTCCAACTTCTGAAATTAACCAAACATAGTTTATAAGATTGAGAACAGAAATATATGCTTTACCACTACATCCACTGATTTCTTCCCTCAGACTCAGAACTTGACAAAATTCTTTTCTCTTCCCTTTACAAAAAGAAAAAAAAATCAACTAATGCAAAATGTAATTTCATCCGGGTGAAGTGGTGCACGCCTGTAATCTCAGCGGCTTGGGAGGCTGAGACAGGAGGATTGTGAGTTCAAATCCAGTCTCAGTAAAGGTGAGGTGCTAAGAAGTGAGAACCTGTCTCTAACTAAAATACAAAATAGGGCTGGGGATGTGGCTCAGTGGTTGAATGTCCTTAAATTCAATCCCCAGAACCTCCCCCCAAAAAATATCCAAAAAATTAATTGCAGAAAATGAGAAAAGCTGTATTATTTCACATTAATAATTCAGCAGAACTTATCAATTTCATTGAAATAATTTGAATTTCTTTTTACATGAATTTAACTACTTTGACTACTTGTTTCAATAATATTATAAGTTATCAAAGAGTTATGATTAAAAGAAGAGATCTAAATAATATGCATAAATTAAAAAGACAAGACAATTTAATACTTGATTGAAAAATGCTTTATTGCTACAAGGGAAAAATATTGCATTTGCATTTAAGTTATGAGGTTGTTAAAAAGCAACAAATATTCACCATTCAGAATCTGTTGAGCTGTAAACTTTTTCAATGGAATATCTCCTGTCTTCTTCACTCAAATGTTTTCTTTAACTATTCTGTCATGTTTATGGGATTGTGTTCGAGAGAGAGACTTTCTTTGAGCATTATAATTCAGTTTACCTATGACTTCTCTAAAAGAAAACTGCATTTAAATGTATAAGGAAAATATGTTTTAGTGATCTTCTGGTGAGATTTTAATGGACTGCTGGTAGTTGAAGTGTAAATAATCAACTGACTAAATTTAAATAGTATTTTATTAAAACTATAATTAGGGGATATAAATGCACAGGAGTATCCACTGAAATGTATCTTCATGCTTTATAAGATCAATAAATTTAAATTTTAACAAATTTACTAGGATTATTCCAGAATTCTATTATGTGATTGTTGTCTTATCAGGTGTTTGACAACTATTCATAATTATTGTCACTGAGGTTGCTACAAAGAGACAATTTGAGTATATATTCTTCCCTGTAGCTATGCCAGAGGAAGCACATAAGCCACTACTATAGACCAAATTAAAGGGCTTACTCCTCTTTCTCCTTGATTCTTTATAATTGTGCTTACTGTTTATTAGGAACCCTGATGTACACATTATCTTATTTAATCTTCACCAACTCTAAAACATGCTCTGCTAATCCTAATATTATGACAAAGGAATTGGGACTCTGAGTAGTTAATATCACTCACTGGGAATGGTAGAGCTGAGATGTAAGTTAGATGCATGAATTTGATGCCTGAAGTATTCTTTAATTACTTAGCCATTCTGACTCAACATCTGGGACTTTATTGTCTGTGAATCTAATTGAGCTCTTCTATCCACTTCAACTCCAACCAGTTGCATCTTTTAGGGGATCAAATTGAATGTGTTGGCATATTAATTTTTCACCTGGGGGTAACTAATCCTCCATAGTTCTGCTTCTTGTGTTCACATCTGTATTTAATCCCATCCCAACCCTTCATATGAGTACTTGGAGCCCAGGCTGATTTCTTCCAAGTTCTTCAAATATCCTGTCAATATTTGTGTGACAATCCAATAGATTTGGTGATCTCTATAAGCTATTGTGTTTATAATAATTCAAAATTGCTTAGTAGAACCATTTAATAAAATTATATGCTACTTGCCATAGTATATAATTCAATGGAATGAATGAAATGAAGTGATTTTCTTTGGACCTCTAGTTAATTTATAACTGCTTATATTTACTAGCTCCTGAATAAACTATCACTATTTTATTACTATTATATTATAATTGGCAGCCTCTGTGCAAGGATCTGTATCAAAATTCAGTGGGTTTAACCAGCCTTCTATAGGAAATAAGTAAATGCAGCAAGTAACACAGGTATAGAAAAATGCAGAACCTCCTGTCTGTCTTAACTAACAGGTTTGAGTTAAGGAGAACATCTGGACCATTTTATGTGGTCAGTTGATTTTAAATAAAGAATTTATTATTGGTTTTATTTGTTGGGTTTAGAGAGTGCTGATTGGGTGAAACTGAAAGCTCTGCGTAATCTACTGCCAATATAAATAAAAACTGTGGGAATGAGAAGATGTGGGCCATAAAGATTCTTTCCCACTAATGCTCACAGAAGCCACACAGCAGATTGCACATAAGCACTGTCTGTACATCCTTAGAGTCAGAAATTTATATGCATGTCTGTTAAATATTTGTAAACATAGAGAAAATGGGAGCTGCAAGTATTCTTTTGCAGCAAATGTAGTACAACTCAAGAAGTACAGATAAAATGTGGAAACGATGGAATCTTTAGTGTAATTGAATTTCCTAGACAGCCAGAAACTCCACTTTGTTTCTTGAGGAGTATTATGAAGACCCCAGTTTGAAATGCATGCTCTTGAACACATATCTATTTTTAATTCGTTGCATGTCCCCTCCCCCAGAAATGTATCTTAGAATAGCTCTGCCATAATAACTAATTTTTTAGTGTTTGAGTAAATTTATTCCTAATATCATTTTTGTAATATTTATATGAATTGGCTCTTCATTAAAGAATGCAAGAAAAAAAGTCATTGTGAATTTTCATTAGTATATTACAGGTTATCAAGATCTTATGTAATACTATTTCTTCTCCTATTGCATTTTAAAAGTATATCCCATCATGGAAAATATTATAAAGAGCTAATTTATTTTGTTTTAAGTCTAACATGTCTTTGTGAATTTTTTTTGTTAAATTTAGTTATAGTCATTAGTAAAGCATAGTATTCTGAGGCTTTTCTAGAATATGATGTCACATTTTTGATAGATGTTTTTTTTAGTTTTCTTGGAACTTATTTACCAGAAAGAAAAATCCAACTCATCATCATTTTGCATACATCAGTTGACTCAAAAATCAATTATATTTTAGGATGAATAATTTTCAGAAGTTAGAAAAATAATCAACTATAAAATTGCGAAAAGCAAAATATATATTTTATTTAATAATTGTGTTCTGCAAGAGATTCATTGGAAGAACAAAATAATTTGGTAATATTTAACCTTCTATCATCAGCTCAAATCAATAACTTAGGGAGCTCTTTGATTTTTCTGCACTAATAAATCTTTCTTTGAAACATATAAATTATTTGATTATATATTTTCTCAATTATGATTTGAATTATAGCTGAAATTAGCTAGATACTTTATTAGTTCTCATCAAAATATAATTAATGATATTCTTATACTAATATATGGGATTTTTTTAATTAATCTTGAATCTCAGCTCTCTTGAATTAGTATTAAGTTAAAGATAATGTTGCATGTGCTATTTTAAAGAAAATAAGGATGATCTATTGATTGAATTTTTTTTTAATTTTTTTTAGTTGTAGATGGACACAATGTCTTTATTTCATTGCTTTGTATGTGGTGCTGAGGATTGAACCCAGGGCCTCATGCATGCAAGGCAAGCGCTCTACTGCTGAGCTACAATCCCAGCCCCTTGACTGAATTTTTTAATGATCTGTTATATCTTTTTGATGGTATGGAATGTAATTCTTTTAGTACACAGATATAATATGAAAGTAGAATTTTATTTTGCTTATTCTGTTGTTTTCAAAAATTCAGAATATCCAGTTAGCCCACCCCACTGAATCGTTTTAAGATTTATAAACACTACTTATAAAATAGCTGAATACACTTGCAGGGAGCAAATGATTCATCTCAGTGTTTATCCTACACTGGGAAACCACCACATTTTCTTAACTAATGTACCATGTATGGCTTAATCTCCCCACTAGATCATATTGTTTAGGTTTGAGAGTAAATCAACAGTGCTTGTAACTCTCTAAACCATGTGATATATTATCAATTTGAATTCAATCATGCAACAAACATTAATTGAACACTTACTATATACATCAGGCATGCCCTGTCTTGCAAACACAATGAAGAAAGGAAAGACATACTATTTGCTTTAGATTCTCCTCGGGAAACTGTCTAGTTTGACTAGGTACAATTGTGAAGTGTTTTAACTTTCAGCAAAATACATAAAATTCATGCATTCTGCCAAGCTAGCCAGAGAAAGAGAAAGAAGAATGAGGACCTATGTTTTAGTGTATTACCTAAAACAAAGTCTCATTATTTTTTAGAGTAATCTCCAAATTGCTTTGAATAAGTAATGCCTCTGGTTATATCCTTGTAATTTATACCTTTGGTAATTATTTGCATAACTCTGAAAGAGAGAATTCAATAAATGTTGAAGTTCTGTTTTAAATTACCCAGGGACTTACAAGAAATAAAATGTAGTGGGAGATTTTTGTTGTATGTTTATTTTTGTTAACATCTAGTCTTTGATTTGATAATGGCTCAGTATTATTTATATTACTGCATACAGACCATTCCTCTGTTCTTCCCAAACTATTCATTTTTCCTGTTATTACTATGCCTTCAAATACCACTTCTTAATGCAGTCTAACGCCTTGATTCTCCCCCGCCCCCATGAAAATTATTTTCCTGAGTTTCTTTAAGGTCTCAGCTTCAGGCTTAGTCTTACTCAATATGATTAGTATCCACAACTAATCATACAGTTTTTCTTATAGAATTAAATATCTTAATAGAGGACTTTTTCACTCTTTCAGCACCTGACCTCATCTTCAGTGTTTAACCCCCTCATTCTATATCAGCTGCTCACTCCAAGATCTTCACCTAGACATTTTGATCCCCCATTCTACATCAACTGCAAAATTGTGACTTCAAGCATCTCAATCTGGCCATCTCCTCATAACTTTCCAGTTTATTCACTCTATGTCCTCAATTCCAATAGCATCTATAGTCCATGGAAAATTGTCAATGAATTGATTTTCCCACTTTTTTCCCTAATGTCTCATGTAAATCATGTCCACATATTACCCTCTCTCAAAAGAGGTGAGCTCTCTTTTTTTCCTGTCTCAGCACAATGCTGAGGTTTCCAGAGAGCAAGCATCAACTGTCAAGAATGTGAGTGAAGTAAATTGGAAGTAGACATCTAGCTCCACTTGAGGAGCCTTAGGTGAGGCTGCAGGGATCATAGACAAATCATTCTTGCACTATTGCTGAGCCCTCCCCAAATTCCAGATCCCTGAGAAAAATAAATGATTTTTGTTACTTTACACCACTTGCTTTTGGACTGGCTTGCTATGCAATAATATGTAACTAGAATAGGTGGTTATGGGGACAAAGTCTTGAAATCATAAATGCCAGCATTTCTGATCAATTCTGTGATCCTTGGAGTGCTAATTAAACTCTTTGAGCATCAATCCCATTATCTGTGAAATAAAGATTCTAATTCATACCTTTTAAGATTATTTTGAGGCTTACATGAGAATGCACTTAAAGCTCTTAGAATAGTTACTTAGCTATAATATTTTCCAACTAGACTCTGGCTATGATTAGTATTATTTTCCATTTAGGAACAGAATTTTATGTTTTATTTTTTCTTTCAATCCTTTCTTTCTTTCCCTAATTTCTTCTCAGATTATGAATATATAATATTCATATGTATTTATTATGTATTTATGATATTAACATTTTATTCAGCTTTCTTTGTATTTAGCATTTTCTCTATCATTTTGTGGATTCTTGTTCATTCAAGACTTTTCATCTTTCTGCTCTATTATTCCAAGCCCAAATTTGATTTTCAAATGCGGCAGGATGGCTATAATGCAGTTATTTAATAATACATGAAAAATATTAACTCATTACAAATCATACTGTGTTTAATTAAAAAGGGTAATTGACCTTATTGCTAGTAAATCAAAGCTAAGAATTAAATGTGTATATAGATTAGCTATTAAACACTTAAACTAATTTCACTAATAAAATTTACTTTCACAAATTCATGAGAGTGCATGGTAAATTAGAGTGACTTGAATACTTTTTAAACATTAGGGTTCCTTTTTAAAAATTTTTTTTAGTTGTAGATGGACACAAGACCTTTACTTTATTTATTTTTTTTATGTGGTGCTGAGGATCGAACCCAGTGCCTCACACATGCTAGGCAAGTGCTCTACCACTGAGCCACAACTCCAGTCCAACATTAGTGATTCTGATTGCTTCAGTTTAGCACTAAAATGACTGCAAAGCATAATGATAGGAACAGAAAGAAAGAATCATGTCTACATGACTCTTGATATGGATGACCAAAAATTTAGATAAGAGCAAATTGTTACTAATATTTATAGCTGACTTGAACTCACAGCAGAAAATTCAAAATTAAGTTCTTCTCAAAAACTTAGTTCGTACTTTACTTAATTTTTAAATAACAAGTATATATGGAGTAGGTTTTCCAAATTATTTACCAGTGATGTTTCTGTTTGTAGCAAGGGCTTTGAATTCATTATCCTATTTTGTCCTTATAATGCTTTCACAAGTTTTGTCCACAGATAAAGAAAAGGATAATATAGACTAAGAGAGATTAAGTGGCCAATTCAATGTAAAACAATCAGCAAGAACTCCAGCAAGAATTTTACTTAAGACCCATTCCACCCTCAAGTGTGCCTTTTTTTGCTACCATACTGCAGACACTACTAGCCAAAGACGCAATGTTCTCATTCAGATAATGCTCTGCGATTTTGAAAATGGAGAGTAATCAAGGAACTCTCTCCATTCAGTCACAGCAGAGTAAGAGCTGTTCTCAGAGCCAAGGACCAGAAATACTCCTTTGTACTTGACCTGACATAGAAAAATGTCATTACACATTGTATCATAATTTCAATCAGGTAATTTTAACAAATGTTTTCTATTCGAAATTTTTATGAGTTAAAACTTAAATTTAAAGAAGTGTTTTCCTAGCTTATATAATAAATTTCATGATGATGTATATTTTTATAAACATTTTACACTTTAATTGTAAAAATTTTATCAATAACTGTTGTGAATAAGCATATGTACAAATAATGGCAACTTAGAAGAAACATACTCCCCCACACACTTCTTTTCCCCTAACACTAATAATTGAATCAATGTTAACTTTTCATCCCAAATAATGCCATCAAAATCTATACCTTGATCAAATCTAATGAAATACCTCATTGTTTTGCAACCTAACGTTTAGGAAAATCTAGGAATATTGTAAAAGGAAACGTCCAAAATATTTTGTTGAAATATTCAGGTATTTTAGAAAGAGGCAAAATTACTTCCCTAAACACAGAACTGTGAAAAAAATGTTAACAAACAGAAACCTACATTTTGAGAGCACTGTCACAAAAATAAATAAATAAATAAACAAATAAATAAATAAAAATAAATAAAATAAAAAGATATGCCAGTAAACTACATTCTGGGACCAGCCGCTGTTATTTTATGTTGTATTCTTGACTTTTAAGGGTAGAAAATTTTGATATGTTCTGTCTTTGTTATCTTGGTAGTTTAGAAACAGGCAGCTGTAGAAAGTACCTTAGGAAAAAAACATTTTAAGAAAAAACTGATCAGTGTCAGCATGCTATGTTAGTGGTCAACTCATAGGAAATGCATTTATGTGAAAGGAATTTAACACTATTTCATTTGAAGCATAAAAAAGTGCTCAAATATTCCTTTCATAGAATTGATAACCTAATATAATCATATTATGTATATTATTACAATAATTATGATAGTTAAATATTATGAAGCACAGCAAGATCACTGAATATGTATTTAATATTATGGGTATATAGTCTGCTAAATTTACTTTTTCCATTTTGAGTTCAGATTATACTTTCATTCTATCTATGCTACAGTTTAAAATTTTCTTTTTCCTGTAAAGTAGGCAACTGAAGAATAAATATAAGGTGTTTTATTTTCTTTTACTATAGTTAAGTACATAAACACACAAAATATTCCTTGGTTTCTTATGGTAAGAAATATGAACTCTACTCTCAGGACCACCAAGGAGAAGTTCTATGATTGGCCACACACAGTAGCTCCTTAATCCATTCATTTTGTAGTGTTCCCCACAAATGATCCTGAAAGGAAAAAGAGCAGAAAAGAACTAAGAATATGTGTAAGTATTGCAATGTCAGAATCCCATCCACCATGCTTGAACAAGTTTTATCCATTCAGAATGAATTAACAGCAAGGAGATGCAAAACCCCACTTTAGAGGAGGAAAAGGCATAGAAACATCTTGCTCATCCAGGCCCAGGAGTGCTAACATCTAGTGTCTATTTTCTCATTCCCACAAAATTGCATCAACACTATTCCTCACTTGTTTTCTCTTCCACATCCAATTTGAATTTGGCACAAGTTTTGTTTATGTTCTTTTGTCATTCCCAAGCATCTGTTTCAAGTCATCTTTATTTCATGTTTAAATTACAGATAATCTCCTCATTCATCTGCCAGCCTTTCCTTTTTCCGGGTTTGATTTCATATCACACCTGTCAGTAGAATCTCCTAATCAATTAATACAAATTCAATCATGATACATTTCTAGCCCAGAATCCCAGTGATCCCTTTCTGTTCTCTAATTCATTCCAAATTTGGAGACAGGAAACCTCATCAGAGGTCTTGCTGAAGCAAGCCATCTAGCACTGCTGCGTTCTTTAGTTCTTCACATAGTAGTTGTTTCTTCATCTCACTTACTGGAAATTAGATTCTTTTCTACTATAACCCTTCGTTCTCCCCATCCTCTTTCATCATTATCCTCATATATGATAAAATCCACGTCATTTTCTTAGCTAAAATTACAAATTCCCTTTGAAGTTCTTGACACTGCTATCTGACCCCTTGATAAGCTTATTAATATATGGCAAGAATTCGTCTATTGTTACTTAACGCATTCGTATCATTTATGTCTTAGGAGTTAGTGAATAATTTTTGAGTTTATTCATGATTCAGTAAATAAATTTCTTAGTATTAAATGAAGTGTCATACAGATGTATTTAAATAAAATGAGGCACATAAATTGTGAAATTACTTGCTATTGTGTGGAAAACGTAAGAAGAAACAACATATTAAATGCACATAGCACTGTTTTTTACTTGGAAACTTACTCAGACAATAAATAGTATTTCTCTAATTTGTACAGAAGTTATTAGTACTTGTTTTTTTTGGGTATATTTCCAGAACTGATGTGGTTAATTCCACTCCTCGGTATTTTCCAAAAGAACTAAAATTAGGATGCTGCAATGATAACACACATACCAATGTTTACAGCAGTCAAATTCACAATAGCCAAGCTATGAAACCAGCCCACGTGTCCATCAACAGAGGAATGGATAAAAAACGTGATCTATATATACACATCTCATTTATATCTATATATCACATGTAAATATCATATATGTAATATATTAAATACATGTATATATATACTTACATATATATAAAATAAACACTCAAAGGGGAATTACTCAGCCATAAAGAATAAAATTATGTTACTTGCTGGTAAACAGATGTAACTAGAGAATATCATGCTAAGTAAAATAAGTCAGAGTCAGAACGTCAGGGGTCAAATGTTTTCTCCCACATGTTGAAACTAGAGAGATGGAGAGGAAATAAAATAATATAAATATCTTGTAAAAATAGAAGGAAGACCAATAGAGTACAAGAAAAGGATCAAGAGAGAGGCGGGAGGGAACAGCACGGAGAATGATATTGGTCAAGTTACCTGCAGGTATAAAATGGCATGATGAATCCCATTATTATGTACAATTATAGTGTACCAATAAAAAAAGTGAAGGAATTCATATACTGACACAATTCTTTGTCATGGTTTTAATGCTTTTATTCCTTTAAAGTAAAACATTGATGTTTATGGAGCACTTTTTGTAAGCAGTTATGAACTTGGCAAGATCAGGCAAAGTGAGTATATTATACTATGCATAGTTCCTTCTTCACAGAAATTTAGTGTGGAAGACAAAAGTAAAATTAGATTATGCAATTAAAAAAAATCTCAAGAGAGTAGATGAAGGTACTGTGAAGTTGAGGCATCTTGAAACTCTTTCTTGAACCTGAATCATGTGCTGGGCATGGTGGTAACTTCTGGCAGAATGGTGGTAAGCAAGTGAGGGGACCGGAAGACATCACACAGACCTTCTAGCGAACTTTTCATAGATGCAATTTTTATAAAAATTCTAAGGAAATATTTTCAAGGAAGGTGTAAAAATTGAGCTGAATTTTCAAGAATCTGTAGGATTAAAACCTGTAGAAAGAGAATATGAGTTTTCCAAACATGTGCATATGTAGTACACAAAAATATCCCACAAAAGGAGTCCACTGCTGTAAAATCCAAGAGTTTCTTGGGAGCAAGGAGAGTTTGGCTCTGGTATAGGCTTTATGGAAGGGACTGAAATAGAGAAAGTTACAAAGGAAAGTTGGGGCCTGATAGTGTGAGAACTTGAATGCTGGTCTGAAGGAGGTGGATTTTAGGAGATGGAAAACCACTTCAGGATTTTTTGTCTCTTACTTTTAAACTACATGCAGAATGCCTGTTCTGTTCCTTGAGTTCAGTGTTTCTTCCCAGAAACATCCTAATAATGCAAAAAAGAGGATGGACTGGTAACAAAATGACTTTGAGTAACAGAGGTGAAAAACGGATAGGATAGTTATTGACACATTTTTTTTTTTTTCTAAACTGATTCATAATGGTTAATCAAAAAAAAAATTGCCCATGCTGGAAGGTTTTTTTGGAAAGATTTTATTCATTTGGAAAACTGATCCTATAAAATATGCATGAGGTAGATACTACATATTAGCATATTTAACTCGGATGTATAGGTGTATCCAACTGATAATACAAAACATCTGTGTACAAATACACATATGTGGCTACAATTATTTAAAGATTGTAAGTTAGAAAAATTGACATTTGTATAGTAGCACATGCCTGCAATCCAGCAGCTGGGGAGGTCAAGACAGGAGAATCGCAAGTTCAAGGCCAGCCTCAACAATTTAGTGAAGACTTCTTCAAAATAAAAAATAAAAAGGGTTGGGGATGTGGCTCAGTGACAAAGCACTCTTGGGTTAAATCCCTAGTACAAAAAAAAATTACATTTTCTATAGACTGAATTTTTGTGTTCCCCCAAATTCATATTTTTCCCAATATGATGGTTTGGATTTTTGACCTTTGGGGAGTAATTACATTTACATGAGTCATAAGTGTGAAGCCCCATGATGATGTGGAGGAGGAAAAGTAATGTCTTTTACTCACCCGTCATATGGTTCATGGGTAATACTTCTTTAAAAAGAGACAGATTAATAAGAGAAAAGTACAACAAATTTATTTAGCTAAAGTTAAAAAAATGAAGACCCCTCCAGAACAGGGAATACTGTGTATATTTTTATGCTTAAGTTTGATAAGCATGAAATTATCATTTGGAAGTGTGATTGAACTAAAGGGATTATGATATAATGGTAATAAGCTGAGGGAACTTAACATTGCTTGCTTGTGCAGATTTTCTTGGCATTGCTGCAGTATTATTCATTTCCTCTGGATGTAAGGCAAGATACTTGTCATACGTGAGGGTCTTGTGACCTACTTTCATGAGAGGTAGATAGAGAATCTGTTATGGCCAGCTCTCACACAGAAAGTGAGAAAAGATGAGAGTGAGCTTCCTGCATCTGCTATTTTCTCAATTTCCAAGGTGCTGTGCTTGGGGTAGCATGCCCTGCACCCATTAATGGGATTAATGTCTTTATTAAAAGAGGAAGAGATGGAATCTCTGTCTCTGAAGGCATGCATCAAAGAAAGGCCATAGGGGTACATAAACGAAGAAGGACCTGACCAGCTATGCTGGCATGCTGATCGTGGACTTTCTAGTTCTAAGAACCATGAGAAAATACATGCTCATTATTTATGTTATGTGGACTACTGTATTTTACTATAGTAGTCCAAACTGATTAAGAAAGATTTCAACATTGATTTCTGTTCTTTTACCTTGAGTTAAGAAAAATAGTTTTTAAAAAATATATACACATAAAAATAGTATATTTTTCATATTGCACTGTTTTATTTTAAAATATCATACATAACAATCAATAAACCATACATTTATCTTGGGGAATTCACTTCCTTCACTCATTATTTTATGATATCTTCATCCATGCTATTGCCTATTGTTATGGTTTTTTCATTTTCAGTGCAATGTAATATTCCATTATGTACATGCATATTTTCTAGTGTTTTCTTTCTATTAACCGTGCTACTATGCACATTTTTTCTTCACACATGCAACTGGGCAGGAGTTTATCTTAAATATCTAATTATAAATGGAACTGACAAGTTTTAGTATAAGTAAATCACAAGGAATAAGCAAGTTTGCTGTCATTTTTGGAACTGGAGTTTTTTTGTGGTTTTAGCACAGACCTGGTAAGTTTTAAATCACTATGTTGAGTATGAGATAGAAAAATGGGAAGCAGGTCATACTGGGTCCTTTGAGTATGGAGTTCTGATCTGAGTGTCAAAGAACACATGGTGAGTGTGTGTATGAGTGTGTGTGTGTGTGTGTGTGTGTGTGTGAGAGAGAGAGAGAGATTGATTTAGTGATTATGCTCTGTTCTGAGGTAGAGGAAAAAGACTTTATGTTAATGAAACACTAAAGACTGCATTAAATGAGCCCTCTCAGGTAGGTAGTTAGAAGACAGGCCACCCAAGCTAGTGTGTCACCTCCACACTGTCATCAGCACCCAGGCTGTGTGCCATGAGGGTGACTGCCATGGCCAGTTAGGAAGACCATGTTCCCAGCAGAGCCGTCATGTCCAGGCGCTAAGCAACTCAGCGAGACCCTGTCTCTACATAAAACACAAAATAGGGCTGGGGATGTGGCTCAGTGGTCGAGTGACCCTGAGTTCAATCCCCAGTACCAAAAAAGTAAAATAAAATAAAATCATAGAAGTATAGCATTTTAGAGACAAAAATACACTTTAGATTCTAATAGTCAAAGTTTGCTTTTTATAAAAGGAGTGATGCTTAGAAAAGGCAGTCTTTTGTAAGTTCATATAATTCTTAGTGACTTAACTACTGAGTTACCTACCATTCTGTGACTCTCAGGTAAGGTTTATTTTTGTTTGTGTGGATTTTCCTTTTCTTTTTAATTTTTTTTTTAGTTGTTGATTGACCTTTATTTATTCATTTGTTTATATGTGGTGCTGAGGATCAAACCCAGTGCCTCCCACATGCGAGGCAAGTGCTCTACCACTGAGCCACAACCTCAGCCCCTGGATTTTCCTTTTCTAAGGGCCACACAGGATGGGGCCCAACAGAGAACAGGGAGCACCTCAAGTCACACAGTTGAGGGAAGGCTCAAAAAGGAGACCAGTTACTGAGTTGTGAAAGGGATTTAAGGACCATGAAGATACCCAGGGGGAGTAGCAGAACTGTTTCCATCATTAAGACCCAGAAATGGCTGGGCACTATGGTGTACGTGTGTAATCCCAGCAACTTGGGTTGCTGAAGCAGGACAATCCCAAGTCTGAGACTAGGCTAAGCAATTTAGTGAGGCCATAAGCAACTTAGTGAGACTTGTCTCAAAATTTAAAATAATAAAAGGACTGGTGATGTTACTCAAGGGTAAATTGCCCCTTGGTTCAATCCCCAGAACCAAAAAATAAGGGAGGAATGAAGGAATGAATGAAGGAAGGAAGGAAGGAAGGAAGGAAGGGAGGGAGGGAGGGAGGGAGGAAGGGAGGGAGAGATGGATGGATGGATGGATGGGGAGAGAAAGAAAGGAAGAAAAAAAAGAAAAGAAAGAGAAAAGTCCAGAAAGTGAGTAATGGAGATAGGGCTGCAATGATCTTCTACAGGTAAAAACACCAGCAGTTCAAACTCTTCAAAGTGTGAACCCCCAATACCAACCACAGTCTCCTTACCTCTGAACTTCTGTCAGAGTTCCCCAGTTCCTGAATCCAACTAGAACTTAGAAAACGAGGGAGCATTGTCCTGGCATCCATAGAGTTCACTTTCCTGAATGAAGAATTGGTGAAGGCTAGATTTTGTTAAAAGACAAAATTACAACAGATTTAGTTTGCAGATCTCAATTGGCTTTATTTGCAACTCTAACATTTGGCAGCAGCCCAAACACAAAAACGATTCAGAATGCTTGGCCACAACACATGGTCAGGTTACATTTATAGCTAGAGAAAAGGAAGTGCAGAAAAGGATGTGCAGTAAAGAAAGTCCAATTGTTAACAGCTCAAATGTGTCTAATAAGAACCTGGTTTGAACAGGGCTACTTGTGATTGAAAGTTGGCTACTTGATAGAATAGGTCATGGTCTGTTTACACATCATTAGGTTGCAATTCACTATCTCTGGAGAAATCTTTAAGCTAAATTTAAAATATATACAGAGGCATTTTTTTTTTTTGCCAAAAATTCTGAGTTAATATGGAGGGGCACCCAGAAAATTTCCAGCACTATTCCTCATTCCAGTGTCTTCTCACGGAAACATTTACCTACTTACTCCAATATCTTAGACTGCTTCTGAGTCTGGATTGCTTCAGCATCCTGGATAGTACTCCTTTGGGTTTCTGATTCACATGTTTGTTGTTTTTCTCTCACATTAACCAGGTTTTGAGGATTTGAGTCTTTGTCCTGAAGAATGGTTTCCTTGCATCTGAAGTACCTCCCACTAACTACCTGCAAGAAATACATAAACAGCTACTTGGCGAACTGTTCCTCAGTTCCCATGAGACTGCCCCATCTTAGTAGCTGTGCCACAGATCTTTCAAGATATGAAACACCAGCTCAAAATTCTTTGGGTTTGTTTAACGAAATATATGAGTGCACTGTCACAGTGTATTGCAGTCTGAGTTTCCTCAAAGTTCATCCCATGTTCCTGAAAGTGTCCTAGAACATACCTGGCTAAAGCACCCAGTTCTCTATCATTGGTGCTTTTTAGTACAGAGGGATACATATGCAAAAGATTCCATAGACACCATTCTGAATTTTCTAGTATTCTGTGATGAAGATAAGTCACTCCAGTGCCATTGTGCAAACTGTGTAATTGTGCTCTAGAATTCCTCTGGTTTGGGTAATGTTAATGGCACACAGAATTATATACAAATCTCTGAATTAAAATAAAATATTCTTACAGGAAGCATTAGAATTTTCCACAGGCAAACTGACTTTCAGTTTTATACCTTATGCTCAAAGAAGCAGTTCCCAGATGGCCGATAGCCTTCAGCATAGTGTTACTTCCATTTCCACAGCTGGGTTTGCTGTCCTCCTCACATCTGTGTTAATATTAGGACCCAGCTGTTGACAGTTATGTTGATTTATCAGCAGATTTTAAAGCAAAATGTGGTATTTATTTTCCTCATGGGTTTGCTAGCCTAAGCATATGACATTTTTCCTACCAAAATGTCATTTAGAAAAGATCAGATTACTTGGTCTTAAAAGCTGCATGTAAAACAATATTAAATAGATTAGAAGTCCATTAATGCTATCAACATTATTTTGTGGCTCAGATGAGCTCTGCTAGGTGATTATTTTCCCTCAAGAGAGGGCAATAGAAAAAGACAGAAGCACATATAATTGGAGGCATCCATATGTTTAATCCTTATGTTTATATATGTTATTCAATAAATAGATTTATGAATGTGTTTTCTTACTTTTGCATTTTGGACAGTGTATATTCTAATCACTTTTTCTCTTACTCTGAATATGGCAAGCCCAGATTAAAAGATAGATACAAAATCTGCATTTGTATCTATTCATAATATCAATTCATAGTTCTTTGCTGATTCTTTTTCCTAAGATGTAACTCACATAAAACTACTACTTTAGAATTTTGAGGGGCCCACTTTTCCCGATTCAAACTTGTGCAGTGATAATCTGTATGTCATTCTGTTAAGACACACACTCCATGCCCCCTCTAACTTTGTCGACCTTATTTTGTAAAATATAGACCTCAATATATTTAGAATTTCAACTTTTTTCTCTCTTAAAATTTATCCAATGGTCCAAATGAGATTTTGAGATCTTCCTGACAGTGTTGTTCATCTAGCTTTTGATTTCTTTTCTGGGAAGTGTTTGGAGGATTGAAATTTTCCACCATGAAGTCATACACCTTGAACATGACCTTGCTATTTATTTTTTCCTGTACACTAATGAGACCCTGGGTAGCTCTTATTTAAGGATGCTGTTTTTGTCTGCTTGACCAAATTAAATTGATCATAACTGACTACGGATAACTTATTATTTTATTTTTGTCTGAGTGCTTTCAAAAAGGCTTGGACAATTCTGCTTTGTGTTGGGTGCCACAATTAAAAATATTACACTATATCCTTTGCAGTCACCTGATGGAGGCAATGACCTTGCATTTATTTTAGAAATGAAACTGGATATAACATGATCACTTTCTCTGTAATAGCTATGGCATGACAAAATAGCAGTTTAAGGTCAAATACTACAGGACTGTGCAAAAATGAACTATAGATTTGAACCCTAACTCTGACCTTGACCTAATTTAGTACCAAATACTCATAAAAATAGCTTCTCAGAGACCTGATTTTTTTATTTTTTAGATATTAAAATATTACAGGATTATTAACGTAGGAGACAAATGAAAATTAAGAGTAACAATGTGTTTAATTTGTTGAATACCTGGTGATGTACCACTAAATGATACCTTGGGTAATATATCAAAAATAGTCAATTTACTAATATTTAATGCCTGAACATTACATGCTTGACACTGAAGTATGAAAAAACATGTTATTGTTCTCATGACTGAGTTTCGAGCCTTATACCATAGTTCAGGTTTGTTGCAAAGCACATTTAAACTTTATTGATCGCAGTACTGCCACTGAGCTACACACTCAGCCCACAAACATTAGTGTGTTCAAATATATTCTATTACCTTGTTTGTACATGTGGAATGATTTGGGGAAGCCCAGGAAATTCTAAATGGTCAATGAGATACTTTAGGATGTAAGGATGGAAAAATTTGAAATACTTTCATTGTCTTTGGTCTTTCTTAATTTGTTGGAGGTATAGTAAGGGAAAGGATGCACTCTGATGATGCACACCAAAATTTGTGGCTTATTCTTAAATGGGGAAAATTTCTGCCACTTTTATTCTCTAGTCTAAAAAAGAAAAAAAAATTGGAATATATATATATACACATACACACACCGTGGATTGAAATCAGGGGTACATGACCACTGACCCACATCCCCAGCCCTATTTTGTATTTTATTTAGAGACAGGGTCTTCCTGAGTTGTTCAGCATCTCTCTTTTGCTAAGGCTGACTTTGAGCTCTTGATCCTCCTGCCTCAGGCTCCCAAGTTGCTGGGATTACAGGTATGCACCACCGTGCCCAGCTACATGAAAATTGGAGCATATCGAGAGCAATCTCATCTGATTATGTTTTGGAAAGTACAAAAATAGTTCTGTCTTGTTATTTGTAATATGTGCAAAAGTCAGTTGAAACTGAATAACAATGTCATATAAATAAAAATTCATGTTTATATGTAGACCATGCATTCATTTCTTACCATATCTGTAAGCACTTTTTCATTAGTCTAGTTACACCTTTATGTTTGAGTAATAGTCCACACTTTTTACTTCTGGTGTAAATGCTAGATTTGTTACCCTCTTCCAAGATAACCAAAAGCAACTTCTGTTAGGCAACTTATCAGTTTATGTACATTGGATATTCATTTCATCTTTGTTGCCTGCGAAAACATGTAATGTATAATATTTGTATTATTACAATGGTGTTCTCAAATTTAACTCTCTGAACTTTGAGTGCAAAACAAAAAAAAATCTTAAATACATTTTTCTGGAAAGACATTTGCCCTCCTTCTGGAAGCAAATTAAGTAAGGAGAGAAATACACACCAAAAAAAGTTTGTTTGAAAAAATTAGCCAGTGATGCAGATTTCTTGGTAAAGCATTCTTGAGGAGAAAGAATAACTAATAAATTTGAACTATTCTGTATTATTTCCATTTTATACAGCATTTAAATGTATGCTTAGTTGTTCATGACATCTGTTAACACAGATATCAGTCTGGAGAACAGTTGATCAGACTGGTAAGGATATCTGTTTAATTTCATTAGGTTTAAAGTTTACATTTTTATTTATTTATTTTTTATTGTTTCTTTCTAGTTATACATGACAGCATAATTCATTTTGATATAATTATAAAAGCATGGAATATATCTTATTCTAGTTAGGATCCCTTTCTGTGGACATATACACGATGGTGGGATTCATTGTGTTGCTTTCATATGAGTACATGGAAAAATTATGTCAGATTCATTGCACTGTCTTTCCTTTTCTTATCCTCCTCCCTTGCCTTCATTGCCTGGAGTATTACTCATGCATAAAGAAGAACGTCTTTATGACATTTGCAAGAATGGATGGATCTGGAGACTTTCATGTTAAGTGAAATAAGCCAGTCTCCAAAACCAAAGGTTGAATGTTTTCTCTGATATGTGGATGCTAACCCCCACAGTAAGAGGGATGGTAAGGAGAAGAATAAAGTTCACATTTAAATCACAGTGAACATACTCTGAATCTTAATAAGAGATCCTGGTTTCCTTTGTGGTTCAGATGAAGGCATCTAACTTCCTAACCTTGAACATACTTAAAGGTAGCTTTGGTAAGGTAGAACAGCAAATACTGTTATTAAGATAGTTAAATGTGTACCACAGTTTCTTTATCCATTCATCTATTGAAGGACATCTGGGTTGCTTCCACAGTTTTGCAATTGTGAATTGTACTGCTATAAACATTGAAGTGGCTGCTTTACTGTAGTGTGCTGTTTTTAAGTCTTTAGGGTATAGGCCAAGGAGTGGGATAGATGGGTCAAATGGTGGTTCCATTCCAAGTTTTTTAAGCAGTCTCCATACTGCTTTCCAGATTGGTTGCACAATGGAATATTATTCAGCAATAAAAGAGAATAAAATTATGGCATTTGCAGGCAAATGGATGGAACTGGAAAGCATTATGCTAAGTGAAGTAAGCCAATCCCAAAAAACCAAATGCCAAATGGTCTCTCTGATTAGTGGATGCTGATGAATAAGGGAGGTGGGAATGGGAAACATAAGAGAAATAGAGAAACACTGG